>VZRL01001509.1:187793-404910 GCA_013397895.1 Origma solitaria
AAAAAAAGCCTATCAAAAGGAAAGGTAAAAAAAGAAACTCAGGTCAAAACCTCTGGTTTTGGCAATGTACTTCAGTAATGGCCATATGCCAAAAGGAGTAATCCCCGGTGTGCCCTGTGCTGGGGTGGCACTGCTTGGCAGGAGCAGAGGGCAGAGCAGGACCGCACTGTTTCTGACAGCTTGGGACACCCAGGGCTTCAGCCCAGCCCACAGGAAAGACCAAGAGAGAAACTGCCAGCAGACAGAAGAGAAAGGCTCCTGGAGGTTTCTTCAGTAGCAGCAATCTCCTCTGGACTGTCCCAAGGGCAGGAATCTGGCCTCCAACCTCCCACGCATTCAGCTGTGGCAGCCTAGCCCCTCCAGGAATCTCCACGACTGCCTAAGAAGTGGAGGTAGCGCAGGGATGTCTCCAGCAGCTGTGTGGCATCTCTGACCTCTCCGTGAGCCCACACTGCAGAGGTTTAATTTTTCCCATTGTGTTTTCATGTCAAAATGAGAGGGAATCATGTGGAACTGCTCCTGCAGCCACGTTACCCAGGCAAAAGTCACCAGGAAGCTTCTGCTGCGTTCAAGAGTTGAACAGTGCTGAGCCTTGAGATCATGAGTAATCTGCTATTAACATTTCCATTATGCATTTTCAGAAGTTTCACTTTAATAAAACAACATATTCCCCAGAGCACAAGACAACAATTTTCAGGCCAAATAGAATTAATGAGGCTGAGTAATGTTTGCATCTTTCAATATTCTCAATCCTGTGAGAAGATATGTTTATGTTCAGCAATTGGAATATTACAGAAAACATTCATTTTCACCATATCGCTTCAGCTGAGCTTGCGTTAAAGACTAAAAAATTTTGTGCTTTGCTTATTATAGCTAATATTCCAGCTGGAAAAGAATTCTAGTTTTGTGTTCCCGATTTCTTCATTTTTGTGCACTTTTAAACACATATACATGTGCCAGCATATTTCACAGGCCTTTTGATGTTTTATTATCTCTGTACGTGGGTGGTTTGTTTCCAGCTATAGTTTGAAGTGCAAATTTCCCTCTCAGTTTTCCTATATGAAAGTCAAAAATGCAGTCATGAAATATCCCCCATGTGGTTTTGTTTTCCTGGGTTTCTGAAGCAGAAATCTAAAACAAGGTACTTCTCTTCAAACATTTGCATTATTAAAAAAAAAAAATCCCAACAAATAAATAAATAACAACCAGCTGTTAAATAAACATAAGAGATTCAAGGCCCACTGTCCCTAGATATTTCTCCATATCCCTGAAGCATTAACTGTAATGCCTGCCCTGATAAAAATCTCTTGGGAGCAGCAAGCATAGTAGCAAAAGGAATCACTTTTGTGATTGGGTTGGAGATTAACTCAGTGTCTGCTGTTTCCAGCCCACTGTGCTTCTGGGGTGTTGCATTTTATTATAACTCATATGGAAATGAGGAGATGGATCCCAAACAGAGCCTTGCTTTAAACATCAGACATAAAATCATCTATTTCTTAAATGATAATTTCCTTCTGACATACTGAAAATGAATATGAAAGTGTTTGTTGTGAATTATCTTTCATTCTTTATTCGGTGTTCTTGCAAAGCAGGACAGCATTTTCCCAGGTCTATTGGTCTATTGGTCAATGGCAGCAGCAAAACACTATAACATGGCTCCTGGGAATTTTGCCATCTAGAGGATTTTTTAAATCATATCAACTGTACATGCCAGTGAAGAGAGGAGGAGGCAGCAGGTTGAGTATTTTGTTCTCTATGTTTGAAAAATGGGAGCGTTTTCTATGGAAATTAATGTTTAAAAGTAATCCCAGTGCCCTCAAGCTTTAAGTGCTGTTGCAAAGATTAGAGAGGGCCGAAGGGAGCTTGCTGACTTTTGAAATGAACACTTTTTTAAAAGATGAAAAGTTGCATAAGGGTCTTTCCAGGTAGCAGGTCTGAGCAGGGTGGTGCTGCCCCTGGGCCAGCCGGGCTGGGCCAGCTCCGAGTAGCCTGGCAAGCATTGCTGCTGCTGCAGAGCAGCAGGGAGAGATCACTTCTGCCTAACTAAGGGCACCAGGGACAAAAGTGGGGCTTGTTCAGTCAGATTTTCTCCCTGCAATGATCTTGAAGCACTTTGTGCTGCATAGAGCCCTTTACTGCTGCAGTAGCCTTGTGAAATTGTGCCTCTCATTGAAACAGATATTGAAGGAAAGGAACTAAAAAGTAGGGGATTTTTTTCTCTCCATTTCTTTAACTTCAAAACTATCAGGGTGCTGCTTTGTAAGTTTAATGAGAACAGACAGAAGTGTGATTTTCAGGCTGTGGATGCTCCTTTTAGCGGTGCCATCAGATCAGAGCTGTAGCAGGGCCTGCAGTCGAGTGGTTCTGAGTGACCTGGCCCCGCACTATTGATATGCTGTTCCTTCCCCAGGAGGTGCTGTTCTGCTGCTGCCGAGCATAAGCAAAATAGGTGCAATACTGGTGGTGATGATAAGGTGGGCTTTTCTAAATCCGTGCTAGCCAATGGTAATAGGATTCTTAATCCACCAAATGCTACAATGACAGAAGTGAATTCAGTCTGAAGATTGGTCTTTCCTCTACACCTTTGCATTCATTTTGCTTTGTTAATATTCTTAACACTTTCCCTACAGAGAGCTTTTCTTTTCCTGCTTTTCCAGGTTTGTGACCACTTTTCCTTTGCTTACCTGTGACTTCCAATATCCTTTATTCACTGTTCTGTAGCTAATATATTGACACCTTCTTTCTCCCCTTCTCTCCCCTCTCTTTCAGCATGATGTGAACTGCACATTTTCCAGCTAGGCCAAACTGTGAGAGTGTGTCTTTTCATTTGTGGGAGATATGAAATATTAAAACAAACATTTCCTTGCTTCACTCTCAGTAAAAGCTTAAAGGAGCTGTTACAGGGATTATTTTTCCTCTACTTACCGGAAAACAAAGATAAAAATGTAGCTTTCAAGTAGGTCATTTAATCTTGGAACATTTAATTGTGAGGTTGCTAGCCATGATTTGATTTCTCATCTTCTATTATTCCAAGGTTACAAACCTTCCAATTCATTTATATTTATAAACAATGTTCCCACTATATTACATGCATGGATTATTAGGAACACCTCCCAGTAGAGTACTGTCAACTTTTTGTACATAATTAATTAGAAGCCTCAAAGCTACCTTTTATCAAACTTTCACAGAGGTTTAGCATATCAGAAATCTCAAAATGAAAGAACTCTGTTTACACCAAAGGGCTATCCAGCTTACCCAAGTAAGGAAATACTTTCTATTTCATGGGATTAAAAAAAAATTAAAAAATAATTAAAGCCAAAGTGGAAATTACCTAGGGAAGAATGTGGTTGCAGTGATAACAGAATTATATTTCACAGTAAAGGAAGCCAAACCCTGGCTCCAATTAACAGTCCAGTTCTGATAAAATAAGTCAAAAGAGAAAAACTACCTGACCAAAACGATGACCTTACCTGCAAAAGAATTGAGATGGGAATAGGAACTGACCCCTAACAGTTAAACTGCTTATAAATCCTCCACAAGATGGGAAAAGACAGGACATGCAGAGCTCTGCCTATTTGCATGGCTGCTGATTTTTACAGTAGTTCCTCAAAAGCAAATTGAGCCTTTCAGCTCCAAATTAACTTGCACAACTTTGGCTGGGAGGCCAGGTCAGTCTCACACAGGCCCCGTGCACATGGGAGCCCACACATTATCGTCCTAATTTCGTACTTGCCACATGCCGCATGTGTGAGTCGGTCTGGGATAGCTCTGCAGCACCAGGGGTGAGCTGGCTAAGAGCAGAAACACTCATTTTCCTTTGTGTGCCCATTTCCCTGTCATCCTAACACATTCTGGATCGCTTACTGTGAGCTCTTTGCCAGGGGAAGTGCCATGGTGAAGGTGATTTATAGGCAGCAAATATCCCTTTGATTCAGATCATCACTGGCACATAAAAATCCAAAGCAAATTTCTCAAAATTCTCAACAGCATGTTCTAATGTTTGACATTTTACTGGGACTTTCAGGGCAGGGCTTGTCCACCCATAAGAGCATTATTACCCTGCTTAAATTTAGCTATGAAAGCTAAAATGTTTGTGGAACTTGAAAGGCTTATTCCCCTTCTTCCCCTCATCACAAATCACTCTGAGATACAAGGGCACAGTGTGACAGGAGACACTGCTCATGATTTCACAAGTTAATGGCCTGGGCCCTTCCAGGGCTGGATTATCTGGAACACAACTCATGGTCACAGTCCCACCATTCGCTCTTATGGCCAGGAGATAACGAGCTCTGTATGTGACACAAGGAAATCTTTGAGCCACACTGCCACCCCTTATAATTTTTTTTCTTTAACATAATTTTAATTTTTTTTAAACTGTTTCCCAGGATCAACAACTTTGTGTTCTTCAAATGCTATATAAAGCAGCTTTGCAGCAAGGCTAAGAGACAAGGAGTTTTCCTTCTCTTTGTAGGTCACTGCTGGTGCAGCAGCACTTTAACTGAACAGACAGTTTCTCTCTAGAGAAAGTCATATATTTAGTGTCCCAAATGGTAGGCTAGACGTCAGATTTAATTTGAAACCTGAGATGTTGTAATTCTGAAGAAACTGTTGGCAAAGTATTTGTGTTTAAACAAGATGGCATTGGTTTAACCGAGTTCTCTCATTCTGCTTGGTATTAGTTATATTTAATGAGTAATGGTGTACCTAAAAAAAAAAATTTAAAAAAAAATCAGACTAGCAGGCTGCAGAGAAAGTTCCCTGTGGTACTAAAAGACAGTGAAAGTAAAAGACCCTGTCAATGGAATCTTTATTCTTATCAGTCCTCTTAACACTGCCCAGTGTACCATTACACTGTCTACAGCAAATAAAAATTCCTCTTCCCAGAGGCTGAAACTGGAATTTTGATTTAATAAGATAGGAATACAAATAACACACCTTGCAGCATTCTGAATGGCTAATTTACTGCACAAACCTTGATCACAGCAATGCATTTTATATTGCACTTACCCTAAAATATCTGCACATCTCTTCTATGCACAAAAGCCAAAATCCACATGGCTGTTCTTACAGAAATATCTTGGCCAACTTAGAAGCTTATCCTTCTTTTACTTCAGTGAATCAGCTCACCATATTTTATGCATTCCCATTACACATTTCTCTATCTAGGGTCCTCATCCTGGGCTTCATTTCTATTTAGTGGAGATCTAGTAAATGAGTCTAGAACACAGGCTATCTTAACATAAAATAAATGTTTACATTTGCTTAGATATATCTCAGCATCTACCAGCGGTGACAACTAACTATCCAATGGCAATACAAAGATCCATGATGAGCTTCCTCAGATGTAGACAGAAATACTAAATACTATTGAACCAAGTTCCTGTCACAGCTCTGTCTACTGTCGAGTGCGGACCTTCAGACTCAGAAATTTGTAGATGTATATAGTCAAACAACTTCCTTTTCTTTGAATAGATACAAAGGGAGGCTAATATAAGGTACTAGCTAAAATCCTTTGACTCTTAGTGATCTATAGCCTTCCATCAAAAGTGAAAATTTTCTATTTGTGTAAGTAGCAGAAGTAACTAGAAATGGCTTGGACACTACCAACATCCTTAATAATATTCATAAAACACTGAGATTGTCCAAACTGCAGTAAAAAGCACTGATTGCCACTTCAAGGCTTCTAGTTGAAAGTAAAGGACATTGCTGTCTTTCTTTGTCCTTTGCAATGACTTGCAGAAATTCTGTAAACCCATTTCCTTTAAAAAAAATCATTGCCATTAGTGTCTTTTGGGACACCTCCTATAAATAGTTAAAATTGCCCTGCTTTACTCAGTTTAATTATTTATTTGGAGAATAATTACTTTAGATGTCGGTTCCATTATCATGGAAGTTGTAAATGATCCTGAAATTGAAATAAATACTGTCTTCTTTAGATCAGTTACCTTAGCATTACAGACACTATTTTAATTGTGGTTTCATTGCAGAATCCATATGGAATATGAATGAATGTGACTCTCAGACTGTCCCAAGATTTATTTTAGAAGAGCTAACAAAATCTACAGATAACAAGAGGTAAAGGATTTCCCATTGCAGATGCTTGTCTGTGCCTGTCAAAGTCTTGTAGAAAATAATATATCCCTCAGCAGCAGTGGAATAGGTAAAAGAAATAGCATTAATGGGGAGTCAGTATAAAATGTGAATATATTATGATAGAATATTGTTATTAAGGCTAGAGTCAGTGAGTTTGAAATAATTTCTTTCCATCGAAACCTAATCTTTTCCTACACATGGATGCAAAGTACATGCCTACAAAAACCAAAACTGAAAATGCCCCTATTCATTAAAGAAAAGTAAATTTATTTATTAAATTTATTATATACTCAGCTGATTTCCTAAGACTTTGCACATATCTGCCCAGTTCTGTGAAGTATCAACCTTGCCCACCTCCCAGAAGGACACCAAAGTTTTCGCTAAACATATTGTTTCTGTTAGGGACTTTCACAACATTCATCTCCTGTCACTGAACAGGAGAAAATGCGGACTGGGTCAGACCAAAGATCTGTCCAAGCCAGCAACCAATCTTCAGCATCAGCTGAAGGCAGATGGCCGGGGGGGAAATGAAGACCATGGCACCAAGTCTGACACTTCCCCTCCCAGTCCCTCAACTGCCAATCATCCACAACCCAGGGACTGCAGGAGCTGGGTGGGCCGTCTTTGCTTTTAATACATCCACTGGACATCCCACTGTGTGCTGTCTTCCCCTCGAGCCATGGAAACATTCAGCTTTCAGGTCCTTTAGCCCAAGACATTCCATGTAGACCAATCCTCCCCAGCCTCTCTGCAGAGAAGCTGGCAGTAATTGTATTCTGTCCAGGCAGATTTTCCAGTTGTGCCTCTTTAACCATTACAGCCTTCATTTCTAATTCTGTGCCACTCTTCCTTGTCACATCCTCTTCCATACGTGGCATATTTGCACTCATGAATTTATGCTTTGTTATTGTGTTGTCTGGTTTTGTATTTTGGTTCTTATGAACTCGGAGAGACTCTTTATTCCTGGAATACTAATTCAGAACTGCTGAATTGGAAATGTCCAGGTTGTACCACATAAAACTGTTTTGTTCCATAGGCTAAAAGAAGGTATTTAAGAACAACATTGCCACCATCTCAGTATTATTCCTCACAAGATCTTTCCATAACACAGAGAGTACGAAGGATATTTTTAGGTGCAGACTAAGAGGTTTATTTTGTTACTCCGCAAAGAGCCTATTATCTGCCCTCACTTATGTAAGGTTCAGTTCCACACCTACCCTGTATCTTTAGATCAGTTTGGTAGATTAAAACATTGAAGACCAGGTTTTGTGTTATTTCTGTCAGATGCCAACTTTCTAATTTCTGAGCATATAAAGTGTTGCTTTTTTAACCATCTTTCAAGACTTACTATATTGGATTTGAAACCTTCTCTACTCATTTACTATATGACACTTTTTTTGATTGCAACCACAATACCATCTGTGCTGAGATTTGTTACGTGAGGTTTTAGCTTTGGATATCAACTATTTCTATAAAACATCACTTAAAATCAATTAGTCACTTTGGACATAAAGATAAACTAAACAAGCAGTTACATCTGTCTTCCTATGCTTTTTTTCCTTTAGCTTTATGGTATTTTGAGAAGCACCAGATTTGCTTGATGAATGGTTGCCTGTTTAATGATAAAAGATAAAAATTCTGTAACAGCAGTTGGGGGAAAAATACAGGGGAAAAATTTATCACTCTGCTCATCATCATCATCCCAAATGAAGGAAAATATCCTGAAGCTTGGACTAGTGACTAAGACTCAGACCTCCATCTGTCTATGGGGGTGGTGTCAGCACAGGGCAGTGACTGATGAGGATCCTGTCCCCTTCAGCAAGCTGGTTGGGATGGGGGGCAGGCCCAGATCCCAGCCAGGAGCAACTCCTCTTTCAGGGGTGGCAACACAGAGTTACTGACACAGCTGAGCTGAGGGGGAGAATTGAGATGGTAGCTCAGGATCTGAGTTTGTGTTCAGGCAGGAATACAAATTACAGAGGCTAAAGACAAGACTTTTTTTTTTCTTAAATCAGGTTAGAGATTGTCTGTTCTCTCTGCTGCCAACCTAAATGTTCAAAGATCATAAATCAGGACCCCAAGCATGACAGGTCTGACTTCAAAAAGCAGGAATTTAAAAGTATTGGCCATCTTTGACCCTGAACACCATCACAATAAAGTTTCTGAGGCCCTCGGGAGCACCATCATTACATGTCTGAGCTCCTATAGCTGCAACAGCTACAGATTTCATTGGAATTCATTTGGGGTTTATTCCACATTCATTTTATTGGACATCTCCACAAAGTGGGCCTTTAATATCCCGCAACACCTTGACACCAGACTCCCAGGGACCCCAGAGGCACTAGATAGACATTCTAGGATCTGTGGACTTCTTTGACCTTCAGTGGGCTACAAAATTAGCCAAGGAACACTCCGCCCTGCGCTCCTGCCAAAAACATCTCCATGTTCATATTTACGCTGGGTTGGATACTGCCTATATGTAAAATGTGAGAGTTTCAGCTGCGTACTCACGATCAGATTAATCTCGTTTAAGTGTGGAGAGCTACTAGGAAGGAAACCCCAACCTGCCAGGTCCTGGCCAATGTGTAGAGCAGAGGAAGCTGGGCCAGGGAAGTGGTCTGGTTGAAAAAGTGACCTGACAAAAAGCTACCAGATCGTTCACAACACCAGCTCCGTGAGGCGGCTCCCTGTACAATCCTTCAACTATTAATGCCAGCACAAAGGAGAGCTCAGGGACACAGAGACATCCCTTTAGTCTGCACTCAGACACAGTTAAAATGCAGTCATGGAAACAAACATAAATTCCCCGAGGCCATTTGACAGTCCTGCAAGTTTTGCTGCTGTGATTAGAGCTCAAGCTGTTTTTAAAGAGACTGCAAATATGGGATGGGAATATATGGATATTATACTGTTTTCTTTCACCTTTTTTTCAGTTAGATCTTCAAATTACAAACCCTTCTGGGCAGGGCTCACCCATCCTCCTGCCTCTTCAGAAACAGCCTTACTTGGCTTTTCAAATAAACGTGCTGGTAATGTGAAAAACAGAGGGAGAGGGTGGTGTTGCTGTCATCGCCAGCGGAAGTCCAAATAAAATTTGCTCCTCTTATCATAATGAAGAACTGCATTTTGCACAAATGGGAGCTAGAAATGGCCCTTATTGACCCATGGACAATTATACACAATGAATCTGAAAAAACACCTGTTAGTAATCATAAAGGATCCTTCCTGACTAAATCAGCTTAATCTCACTTTCTCTTGATGGAAAGTTTGTGTAGCCTGCAGGTCACCTGCATGCTACTTTATCTTCTTTCTCCTCGAGTACGTGCAGTATAGACCACTAATATGAGCTTTACAGGACTGCAGATTTTTGAGCATGTCACTAAGGAATGAAGGGTTTGGGGAGTAAAAGAACAAGCCTTGCTGTTAAACAGTTTACATTCACCTATTAATTCTCGAAAATCACAAATAGTTGCCTTGAAAAGGCAGAGTCCCAAACAAAGCACACTCCGTGGGCCTGCTATTAGTAAACGCCCGGAAAACAAAGATGTAATTTTAAGCAACTTGGTGCATGTAATGAAACAGAATCTAACTTTAAAGGGGTTTGGGGCTTTTTTTTTTCCCTGCAATTTGACAGAAGTCGTTGAGAAAGAGTTCTAGAGGGAAACTCTCAGTCTGGCGCTTTCCCAGTATGTTTATTTAAGCCCCAAAATGTGAACGAAAGGAAATTATAGCCTCAGCTGGGTTTGCCTTAGTCCAAAGTGCCCCAGGCAGGGCCAGAGCAGGTGTGCTCACTGGGTGCTCACAGGGGGTGTACAGCTTATGGGCACCACGGGTACATCAGAAACAGCTTTCTTTTAGGCCTGGATTTGTACCTCAGGACCAAAGCAAATCAGCAGAGCTCTCTGGGTATCAGTGAAATGATAATATGTACACCAAGCCTCTGTTAGTCACTTTTTGCTATATACCTTACCTAAATGAAGATTAAAACTTCTTATAGACCCTTGAAGCTTAGGTCTTCATTTCCAACCAATGCAATGTCATATTTTGAAAAATAATTCAATAATTCAAGATTAATTCAATGGTTAGAAGTAACTTGGTAAATATTTTTCATGAGAGATCTCACCAAGTGTCATCTACTCACAAGAGGAGCACTCGGCAATGGAACAACATCTTTAATTTGCTGCTTCGACTGAGCAGGTTGGCTTGCCCCTGTGCTCCTCTTTTACTGTAGCTTTGATTACACTTTTCTTGATAAAGTCTGCATCTGACAGTGTGGAACACATTTGTCTCACATATGGAAAGAAATAACAGTAATAGGATCTCCTGCTTCTATGTGAGAGAGTGAATGAGAACATAACAAATTCACCTATGCCATTATCTCTCTGAACAAAGTCAGAATTTCAGCTGCAGTGACCTTGTGGTCACAAAGTTCACAAATTGCAAGACAGAAGAGGTTGAAAGAAAAGGGCTTCAGCTAGACAGTTCTACACTATTACAATACAGTTGTTATATATCCAAAACTAGTTCTCTTCAGACAGAAATCAGGCTTCTCCTCATGTTGTTCAATAGTTTACAAAACACAATTGACAATAATACACACTGTTGTTCAACAGCAGTAAGGGAAATATCTCTTCATTTAAAGACCTAGAAACCAGGAAGAAAATTAAGAAAGTGCCAAAAATACAGACATTACGAATTTGCCCAGATGAATTTGGCACAGCCCTGCATGGCATACAAGAAAAGTCTTTTTTGAGGGAGTTGCAGCTGAAGACCAACAGAATTTAGTAATATTGACAGGAATGTTATGGTAAACTTGATAGTAAGGAAAATCAAGATTTTAATGTGTAGAAAAATATGCTTTGTGAACTAATAGAAATGTTCCTACCTAACACATTAGTAATACGTTCAATTTTTTTGCTTTTGTCATTATACACCAGGTTATACACTGTCTGGATGGAGCTATGTGACTCCAGAAAGAGGTCTCTGTCTTGTAGGGATTCCTAAGCTCCAGAATAGATCACGATCACATTTAGATTCTTTCCAGGCTATAAAGGCACACATGCCACCCCACAGTTTTGAAATTCACAACTCTCCCTGCTCACAAGTGGTCAGTCCTCCAACGCATGGAACACCACTTAGCCATCAGCACTACCAGAATTAAAAATATATAGCTCTGATGTGACCACCAGAGTCTAGATCGCTGCTGCTCTTCACATCTAACTTTTCATGCCACCTTATTAAGGACTATGTGAGTATATAATGTAATTTAGAAGAGCTTTTCTGCTCATAAAGCTATGGCATCTCTTGAGGAGTTAATATTTGTTCTGGGGATCAACAGGCACTATAACTGAAATTAAAGATGACTTTTTCATCTAAAAAATCCTTTCTAAGCCTCATTGACTTAGTGCCCTATACACAATCTAGAGTTTGGAACAAAAACAGAGAACACGGAGCCATGGGGCTGCTGACAGAAAACAAGAGTTATTGGAGGATTTTATCCAGCTTGATCCTACTCAGAGTACATCTCATTTTCACACCATGTTTTAATCAGAATAAGCTTTTATGAGTATCCACTACTACTTACTCTAATGGATCCTAGGACTGAGAAACCCTCATGCTAGGAAGTGGGACCTAGCTATTAAAGTAATTCTCATTAAGCAATATAAAATTCAGAGAAACATATTTCAAGGCTCACTGAGTTAAGGGAACTAGGACACAGTAGCAGTGGCTAGGCATTTATTAACTTCCCTTAGGTAACCACAGTCACTTTCATAAACAGGTTACAAAGAACACCATTTTGCAGAACCAGATGAGGCAGGTGCGCAGGCTGTGTGTGATTTGGTCACTGAAGTATCAGAAGTGCCATGAACAGTGTGAAAAGTGACACCAAAGTGGGAAGACATCAGCTGTGCCCTGCCCCTCCCAGCAACAGTGTTTTGAGGTTGGCTATTTTGAATGGTAAATCTTTCCAAAGCCCCCAGATCCCAACACTGTGTTTCATTTCCCTGAGGACATTAGACTGAGGGAAAATTCAAAACACAGTACTACTTTCTAAATTTGTCTTCATGCAGCCTCGTGTTTCAAAGAGTTAATAAACAATGCCAAAAGCTCTATTATAAGGATAAGAACAGTATCTCAGGAAGTCTTTTTCCTTTGCATGGCTAAGCAATACAATATTTTAGGTAGGTATGCTACCCAGACCACAATCCCTTACTATGCAGAGAGGAAGGAAAGAAGCATGAGAGATGAAATGGTGTTTTCATTACAGTTTAACTGTTTCAAACAGTTTAATCATTTCACTTTCCTTTTTTTCCCCCTTTTTTTTGTGATATGCTCTACAATCCAAATCTGATAAATCAGAATATAATTAGATAGTGCAGGAATCATCACTACAAACCTGGCCAGCAGGATTTTTTTTTCAGGGATTGTTTCTCAGAAAATGATCAAAATCCTAGAGCCATTAAATTAGAGGAAAATCCATTATGTGAAAGTGAGGATGGCTGAATTTGTCTGGCTCATACAATGCTGCAAACACGACCACAAGCACTGAGTGCCTGCCTTGAGATGAAAAAGATATTGAGCTTACAAAAGCCATCCATCTCTCAGTGAAAACAAACACCACAAAGGCTGTTCCACTCCATGATTCATTGTTGAATGTTTTAATCCAGGCGGACTCTGGCTGTCTGTTGACTCCTTCACACATGTGCTTAATTTGACATACAGAGCCAAAGATTAGTTACACTAAAGCCCTGTGATTTGCTTAGCAGTAGAATCAAAAAACTCCCACTGGCTTCAAATGTGAAAGATCAGAGACTGAAAGATCAAACTTTATAGCAAGTAGGGTCAAGCAGCAAGTTCCCAATCCACAATATGAGCACTGGTTTTTATTATATATCACTGCTCTGCTCTGGAGGACTCTTTCCAGTGTGACAGTTCCTCGTTTTTTCTGAATGGCTGTTATCAGATCACAGCTTTACACTGAAGCTGTTTATAAATGTTCCTTATGACATTGCCTTTTTTTTTTTTATCAAGCCATTTTTCCACCATGAAACAGGACATTTATTGTTCATATAAAGAGGCAATGAACCTGCAAAAGCAGCATTCATAAGACCTGGAAACCTCCTCAACAAGCAAAATGACTAACTGTGATGGACATTCATAAATCACTCCATATCATTCATCATAATTCCTGAAGTTTCATTAATTCCTAGAGGAAGACATAAATCTAATGTGCATCTTAAGGAGCCAGCAGGCTGGCTTGCTCTCCAGGCATAAAATAAATATGATGCTCTCTTCCTTGCTGAGGAGACGCAGGTTTTGCATGTGTGCACAGCAGGAAGTCGATGTCACTCAAAATGTGGGGATATCCTGGGCAGCCCTACAGGCATTGCTTTTGTTTTCAGAATGTGCAAATGATCGGTCCTAATCCTGCCCCCACAGAACTCAATGGACCCTTTTCCCAATGAAGCCCAGGCAGAACTCAAAGCATAAAGCTTTTAATCTGCCTGTGGTTTTGAACAATCAGGTTAAGAGTGCAGGATTGATTTCCAGTACTGAGGGGCCACAAGTGCCTGGGCCAGTGCTGCAGGTATCCTCTTGGAAAGCTCCTGGGCAGCAGGACAGGGTTGGGCTAACTTGGAACAGCTTGGAGGGTCACAGAGAACATACATCTAGCAGAATCCATAAAAAAAGGGCAGCAACAAAATCTTTTAGAGCAGGCAAGCTGGTATAAACATAGAAAGAAGCCTTTGCAGTGAAGCCTGGTGCTATGCAAATTGCTCCCTGCAAATGCTAAAGCAAGTTTGACATCCTGTGGCCAGAGCCAGCATGGGAATAACTCACCCTTTTCAAAGCCTCGGCTTGCTCACTCAGGAGACTATCCTGCTCCTGAGGGCACATATTTTTGTTTGAGGTGGGTATGACAGTCTTGTGAGTGAGTATCCTGGAGGAAAGAATATAAATGTGCACACTAAATATTTCTGTCAGGGCATGACTAGGAGCTGAAAGAGCAATATCACTTGAAAGCCCACAGGACAACAGAGGGCAAACACAGGGTGAGTCCCAGAAAGTCTGTGTGGCCCTTCTGCTTGAGGTTATCCCCTGCCCTAAAAAAGGTATACAAATATAAATGGGGGACCAGAGACTGGAGGAAAAAAAAAGGGGGAAAATAGAGTATGGAAAGACTAGGTTCTCCTAAGAGAAACAGGTGCAGGCTGAAATGTAAATATCTCTGAAAAGATAATTTAGTCATAATCATAAGGTGTGTTTAAAAGGCTGCTGCTTCTTTTTCCAGCCCACATTTTCCAAAAGAAAGAAAAGCTGTCTTTAAGATACCTGTGATAATTGTTATAAAACAATCACATGTAGCAATCTTGGCTTATTGCACATCCAATGCACCACATCAATCTCTGTAAACCTTTCCAAAGGTTTGTGCACGTAGCTTGGAAGAACTGATTGTGCAGCAAAGATAGCAAGAAAATTTGTTAGAGCTTAATTTGTAACAAATTATTTCTGTGGAAAGAGCAAATGATACTGTCCTAGATTACATGGAAGGTGTAACCAAAAGTATGTATTCTATTACCATCTCCATAAGCTGTTAAAACAGGTGGGGCAGTGCTCTCTGTGTTCAGCATGACCCAGCCCTGATAACACCATCGGGGGGCTATCTCTGCTAATGGGCCATCAACGCCCCCAGGAGTGACCCAGCCCTGATAACACCGTCAGGGCTACCTCTGCTCATGGGTCATCAAGGTCTCCAGGAATGACTCATCAGCCCATTGTGAGATGCTCCGCCCAAAGGGGAGGAACTGAACATTCCCGCCTGCATATAAGAGAGAGACTCTGGCACATTGGGCTACCTTTTCCACTCGATTCCCAGAGAGGAAGAGCTCGAGAGCCACTGCTGGACCTCCAGAGAGCGACGAGATTTTTCTACAGGATCACCACTTCAACAAGACTACGTCCATCATTCCAACAGGACTGCAGCCATCATCTTTAACTGGATTGCCAGCACCACCCTAACAGGGTGACAGGTTGTATTCTAACTTTATCTATCTGAACTGTTGTTTCTGTATTGTTGCCTTGCTCTAAATTTTAGTTTAAAAACTGTTATTCCTTCTCCCATATTTTTGTTTGAAAGCCCTTGATTCCGAAATTATAATAATTCGGAGGGGAAGGGGGTCACATTATCCATTCTAAGGGAGGCTCTCACCTTCCTTAGCAAGACACCTATCTTTCAAACCAAGACAAATTTCAAAACGATAACTCTAGATTTCTGGAGGTGAGGTAAGACCCAGCATTCCAGTTGCATGGATTTCATGTTTGCACAATTTTTAGAAGACTGGCTTTGAATTTTCAAGATTGTTGGCATACTTTTAAATGGAATAGATATATTGATAGGTTTGTTAAGATAGAATGAGTATGTATTTACTCTTGTTTTCTTTTCCAGAGCAAACAAAATTTATAAAAGTTATCCAATACATAGTAAATGCTCAACCATGGCAAGCTTTTCAGGTTACACAAACAGCCTTTGAATCAGGCTTCAAAATGGTTATGTAGGTAAAATAACCCATTTCGACCTAATCTTATTTAAAATATTCACCCACTGTGAACTATTTCCTAAGTGCCTTTGCTGGGGGCAGATATAAACCTCCTGCCATTTTTGAATGGTAGTGAGTTTGATTTACAAAGCAAATATTTTTATTTTTCAACAACCGTTTTTTCAACCTTTTAAAAAACACTATATTTCATTCTCCCTTAGAATATACAGAAGAAGGTTAAAAATGAGAGATTAATTCCAATACTGAGGACAAAAAGCAGTGAAGCATTTTGAGGATAGAACTACTTCATCATGTTAGTAGGTCTTGTGGGATTTCTTGTTTGTTTGTTTGTTGTGGTTTTTTCCAGTTGATTTCAGAATATTGTGGGTTTGTTCATGTTGACCTTATCACTCTCTACAACTACCTGAAAGGTGGGTCTCAGTCTCCTCTCTGAGGATTAGCAACAGGACAAGAGAAAATGGGCTCAAGCTCTGCTAGAGAAGGTTCAGGCTGGATATCAGGAAGAATTTTTTCACTGAAAGAGTGGTCGGGTATTGGAAGGGGCTACCCAGGGAGGTGCTGGAGTCACCATCCCTGGAAGTGTTCAAGGAACAGGTTGGTGTGGTACTTTGTACTGTGGTTTAGTTGACAAGCTGATGTTTGGACAAAGGTTGGACAGGATGATCTTGGAGGTTTTTCCAACCTTAGTGAATCTGATATTCAGCCCAAAGCAGATTCCTAACTGATAGCTTTAACTATCAGAATAGAAAGTCAGTAGTGATAGGAAAGAACCTGCTCAACTCCATTCCAGCTCATCATAAAATAAAGAGGCCATAACTCTTCATAAGGTGGATAGAAGAACAGCACAAGTCTTTGTGCTTAGTTTACTCATTGGAAAAAAAAAATTAAATAGAGAATTAATCTACAGAAAAACATGTAATACACATTAATTAGAGAGATATACACCAGATATAACAACACCCTTGTGAAAACAATGCCTGCCTCTGTGCAAGGTTTTCACATATTTAATTATTATAATTATTTTTAATTCTTCCATATTAGAAAATTATTCTGTGCATATCTTTATCCCTACAGTTGAAAATATGGATTAGGGCGGTCAGTGAAGACAGGTGAGTCTTCTCCTAGCCAGCAATGCTCAGTCACTGCTGCTCCAGCCTGTGCAATGATGAGCTATTTAGACCCTCCGTAGTTAAAGTAGAGCTTCAGCTGTGCAGTTGAATAATCAGGCCACTGTCAGAGCCTGGGTTTCTTTAGCAGGTGTGCAAACACACAGGCATGTGTTCTTCACTTTGCAAAGGCAGTTGGTGGCAATTACAATCAGAGAGGGGATGTGCCTCTCCAAATTTGTGAGCTGTTATTCATCAATACTTGCACCAGGAAACATTAGATTATTCTGAAACTTGCTGAATGTTCCTGTTGATTGAAACTATTTGAGGATGTCAAATCAAGCCTTTTCTCTCTGCTGTACCACACCTGTTGAATTTCTCTTTCATTGTTATCACAACTGCAACAAAAATAAGCACTGTGTGTACAAAAGGCCCCAACTAACACTTTCAAAGATGAGAATTTGGTTTGCAAACTACCGTGATTTATGAGTAAAAATCTCAAGGGTACTTATATGTAGCTTTCAAAAAGCACCTTAGAACCAAAATTTTAATGGCATGTAGGCAAAATTTTGGGTAAAATGAGATCTTTAAAAGCAGCCTGGCTTCTAATACACATTGTTTAAATATGTGGCCATAAGAGATACATTTTCCCAAAGGACATAATTCTATTGCATACCACTGTCATTTCTGCTGTCATGACATTAACATTCCCTCTTAAGTATTACCCCAGCCCTCCATACTGAGCATGTCACTGTGTCACACATGTCACACAAACACCCTTGGCTTTACCTTTGCCATGGAGCACAGGCACTGGCAGGTGCCTTTCTCATTCTACACCTTTCTTCAGGAAAATGCTGTATGAGCAACAGCTGTTGGAAAAGCCAGCTAGGAAAAGTGTGTGAGGGCAGTGGGGTGGACTGAGGGGTCTGTTTTGGAGGGCAATCCTCTTGCAACTCCACTGCTTATGGCTTGAGTATCTTCTGTAGGAGTACAAAACTCTTTTAAGGCATAATCGTGCCCGTGCCCATTTCGAGAGTCCTGGCTTTATCTATGCAAGGAGCACATTGTGCAAATGGTTGTTTAGCTTGGGAGAGACTATTTCTGCTCCCTGGCTGCGTGACTGAAGTTTTATAACTCGATTGGTGATCACATGCAGTATAAATAACAAACACCTCTCCAGATGCATACTGAGGCCTGCATGCATTTATGCAATCAAAACACAATATTGAGGGGGAAAAAAATCAATAAAAGCTTAGGAACAATGGAAAACCTGGGCTACAAATAAACAGAACCCTTGCTGTAGTAATAGATATTTTCAGGAGGTGGAATTTTGCTATTATATCATATCCAAAATACAGCAGGAATTGTTTCATGTGCTAACATCTGGCTGTAACAGCATGACCTTTAATACCACGCTGGACATAACCTCAGTGCAGGCTCAGAAGAGATTAGGAACATGACTTCACCGCAGAAAATAGGAGTAATATTCGTTGGCTTTATAGAATGGGAGTGAAGGGTGATTTAAATGCAGATTCAAAATATCAGCAGTGAAATCTTGGTGTATTTAGAGCTGGCCTATTTAGCTATTTAACTGACAGCTGGTGATTAATGTAGATATAAAACTTTGAAATGTCTTTCTCTTGGAATACAAAGTTGATAGTGGTTTGTGTTTCAGTTTTTTGGTTGCTTTCTGAAATTAATTTCTAGAAGCTGACGACCATGAATGGGAATGCTGAAATACAGCAGTTTTCAAAGCTTTCAAAATAGCCATGATGAGAAGCTGTTTTAGACTTTTAATTGAACTGATAGTAAGAGTGAGGAACAATTGTTTTGATTTGTTATTCACCATATTTTGGACAACTTCTGTAACTGAATGACAGATTCAAGTGCATTTTTAAAAGATAATTACCTGTTATCTCCATGATCCTGCATTTTATATGTGTGTGTATATATATTTTTTTTTCCAGCACCTAGTACAGTTTTCTAATTGAACCACTGGGTCTGTTATTTAAATCACTATTTTTAATAATTGACACATAAAAAATTCCAATATGATGCTTCAGCAATAAATTAGCATCACATTAGAGGGAAACAATCTGAATGTATTCACTAATGCTGTTAGCTGATGACTCACTAACATGACTTCAATCTGCACAATTATGGCTGTTGAAATAACCAGTGCAGGCTTTGCAGCAGTTTGCAGGCAAGTTCAACAACAAAGAAAAATGACTAAACTGTCTAAGATGAGAATTGGTCTCTTTTCAGGATCCAGTGCAGTGCTCATTTAGGCAAGAGGGCACTTCCACTTCATTTGCACTTGCACAGGCAATGGATCAAGTCTTTTCTAATAGATTTGAAGGAGGGAGAAGCCATCCTTTTCCTGGTCACTGAAAGAACTTCCAGTGATGGACCATAAGGATGATGGCATTGTTAAATCTGTGACAAGTTACAGGATAAACTGAAAAGAAAGCAAAAGTACTAGGCAGGAGATGTGCTGACCTGGACACATCCTTTTGAAGCTTGCCCAAAAATGTCAGCATTAGGGGGCTATTATCCCCACCGACAAACCTGCAGAGCCAGGTCACTGACCGGCTTGCCCTATACATGCGCACCACTTTTAGGGCAGACAGAGATTCTGCGCAGCATTTAAAGTACTGACCATCTACTTTTCTGGAGAAATTAGGGAATTAGGAGATAGGCAGACAGGTTCTGACCTCAGAGGAGCAGACACACCAGTAGAGCTCAGCTCAGCTGGAATAAAAGGGGGAAATGGGCCAGGGTCTTTCAGTGTTGCATGTACTAACAAGTTCAAATTCCTGCTGCTGCTGGGCACCAGCCATGAGGGCTTACACACACCACTCTTCACAGGGTCAAGGTGCTTGCTGAGATAAAACCCTTGAAAAGCATTTGCTGTATGGGATGAAACAATCCAAGATCATGTGCTGTCTCATATTACAGCCAAACTCTCAGAAAGATGATACATCAGAGCATTATATACTGGGACTTCCACTGAAAATGAGACCTCATGAAATATGCAGATCTTTGCAGTGTGTTTTGTTCCTCATGCTGTCTATTCCCTCTCCTGTGAAACTGCTCTGGTGCTGTTCGTGGTGATGTGAAACGCAGAGATTTTCCTGTTTAGCAAAGAGCCACTCCACCTTGGCAGGGTGTTGTGCATGGCAGCTGAGAGCTGTGCCAGGACACACCCCTGATCTGCCAGGACCCTGATGCAGATGCGGTCTTGGCAGGTCAGCATTTTTACAGCCACTGTGAGGTGTAAGTTTTGATCTGCTTGTTCCAACTCAAATGCTAAAATTTTCTCCCCACACTTTTCCGTCATAAACAATTATCTATGAAAAAACAAGTTAGGGATGAGATTTCTCTCACCCCTCTAACAGTGTTTTGAAATTCCTTCTGCATTGTCTTTTGGTTTTCTGCTCCACCTTCTGCTCTTGCAACTGCTGCTTGGCAACGCAGATTGCTGTGCAAAATATGAGCTCCCGAAGATTGCTCACTTCAACAAAATTTTAACCAGAGGCAAGCATGCAAAGTAATGGGAATGTAACATTTCAATATCATAATTGGGGTTTGGTTTGTTTTTTTATTGTGAGTGAAAGATTCTATCTTATTAAGACAACATGACTTCTGCCCAAGTGGACCAAGAAAGGCAGGTGAAAGAACTTGCAAGAGTAAAGCCTTGTTGGTCTGGGGACTTGTGACATCTCCATTGCCAAAGGGCGCATTCATTGTTTGCCTTGCACAGTAGCCCCTAAATGCCATCCAGCACCCTGCATGGAGTGGCATGAACTGATTCATACTGGGTAATACTAAGCAAAGGGCGTGTAGAGGACTTTAGTTGCTAGCTAAAACTTAGGACACATAAACAGTCCCCTACAATACTCCCGGCAAATTAATTTGGCCGGGGAAAACTTTTGTCACTGTTTGAGAACAAAAAATGAGTTGGCTTCACAGGGTCTTCACTACTTCTGTGATACAAGTTTTTTCTCTTTGCATGACCAGCTTTTTTTTTTTTTAATAAATCAGTTTTTCATTCTATCTAATGAATGACTTCCTAGAAAAATCTGGGTTTTAATTTCTTTTCATTATATAATTTGCCTTTCAGATAGAGCTGGCATTAAAAATAACCAGGCTTCATATGGGATAAAATAACGAGAAGTTTTTTTCTTAGATTTTTACATTTTTTCTCCACATATCCTCGTATATTCAACTCATTCCTCATTTTGTTTTTTACAGACTTTATTTTCCCCATTCTCAAATTATCTTATGGCTTCCTTCTGATGTTTTTATATTGTTGCCCTGGGCTCTATAATACAGTGTGTGCTAACTGGACCCCAGGTAGGTGAACTGTACTCTCCAGGTTAGTTGGAGTTATGAGAGTTTCTAGCAGAGTCTCTCTCCCTTTCTCTCTCTCTTTTTATTAATCTTTGATAACCCTCTTTTTGATCTGCACACTACACCCTTCTAATTTACGGATGCTTTTAAACCTCAGGCATGAGATTACTTCATTTGATTCATGGAAGACCATGAGCAGTTCAAATTAACCTTTTGCTTCCTTGGGGAAAAAGAAATTTACTTTGGGGATTTGGTTCACCTGTTGAGAAGGAAGCTGTCTCTTCCTATTTACTGAGATTGCCTCAGTGCCATGGAGATGACTCATGCATACTCTGAAGGGTTTAGGTGGCACTGTAAATTCACTGCTGGGCACCATGGACCCTGTCCAGAGCAAACTGAGGTCAAAAAAATCATTCCCGTTGACTCCAATGCCAAACCTACATTACACTGAGTGCACTTGGTTCCCAGGGAAATTAATGGAAGATGGTGTTTGGTATATCAAAGAACCATCGAAAGGTGACACCATATTGATTTGTCTACTGAGAAACAACAGCATAAAGTGATATCATCACACCAGTGACAATTGTATCCTCTGACTTTTCCTAATTTGTTTACCACCCTTTTTTCAAACAGATGTCCAGAAAGAGATGAGATCAGTGTCCAAAGCATGTGTTAAGCCCTGCTTTTCCACCAGCCCACGGAGCCGACACAAAATTTACCACAGGAAAACGAGGAAAAGAGTAACTCCCTAATGAAAAAAGACAGAGAGACCTCTTGAAAGGAAAGCTCACCCAGGATGGCAGGTAAAGGTCTACAGGATTGATCTCCTGTATCTCACTCACTTGTGAGGCTGCAAGGGACAACTTGGGGTCTGCAGAAAACAGCTAAGGAAAGCATTTGCACAAATATCACAGAAAGGCTGAAAGAGTTTGCCTGTGAGCAAAACCAATATGATAACTCCATTTCCTGATAGATATATTAGAACTGGAGTGCAGGCTCTCAAGCACTGGATGTGGTTGCTGTGTTTGAGAAACAACTAAATGAGAGGTTTTTCATCCCTGTCTCTGTCTGTCACACCATAGTGCTGACAAAATAAAACAAGGCAAGGGGTGAAAGAAGAGCAAACACTGAATTTTGTTTCTGCTTTTCTAAGCATTTTACAACAAGAAAGCGGCAATTAGAAAATGAACCCAGAAACTGGGTTAGTATTAGCTTAACAGTACTTTCTTTATTCACTAGTTTCTTCTCTGTCCCCCATAGCATTCAGAGACAAATCTGATTCTTTAAATCTGGTCCAGACCCCTGGCCTAATTGTCTGACTGCAAACTACTTTACATATCTTAATTGTATTGTACAAAAACTGTCCCCGTGCATGCCATTTTACAAGCCTGCAAAAAAATCCACAGACCTAGGAGGGCAACAGCACTTTGTGAGGGTTTAATACAATGCCACATTGTGTGCACCCAGCAGGGCAGATCACGGCTGTAGCAGAAGCTTTTTCTTTCACAGCTTTTCCACTCAGACCATCCATTTTCTGCCTCCGATAGCATAGCTTGCCACTACACAAAAAAAAAATCCGAAAGCATGAGAAATGTCAGGATGAATGTTGTCTTTTCATCTTCACAGAAGCTGCTTCCTGGCATTAAATTTGAGTGCTATACCCTGCATGGCTTATCCTACTTCCTTGCTATAGCCTACCTGCCTCTTTGCCTCTTAATGAATCAGGACTCAATAAAACCTGGCTCGGCCCATTGTACTTGTTCACATGGAGCTATTGATAATACACAGGGAATACCTTCACCTGGGGCTTATTGTGCCAAGTCACGGTGCAGATTAGTAGTTCATACAAGACTATAAAAGATATTCAAGTTATCTCATTTGAGCACCATTTTCTCGCTCTTGATACCCCAGTGTGAGGGTGTTTCACACCAGGAGGTGCTGGTCTGTTAAGATTTCAGTAAGAAAGCCTCTCAGGCTTTGTGGAGGACAATTGAATGCTATTTGTTAGAGCTGACTTTACAAGAAGAGATTAGCATGGAAAATCTTACATCCCTTTAGGCAGTGGGAACCATGAGAGCTGTCTGGGACACAGAACTAAGCTTCTTCCTCCCTTGCTTCCTTCTGCTTTGTTCCTCTGCAGAAGTCAGATGCCCTCATAAATCAGTCTTTGCAAGTTCTTCAGAAAATGACTCAAATTGCCAAAGGGACTGAAGAAACAGCAGTAACTGGTGACACCAAAAGCCACACCTGGCCCTGCACTAGCAGCAAAATGTGCAAGATTTATAGACATTACTGAGCCAATGCAGAAAACATAGCTGAAGTTATCAGCCTAGGGTGAAGCAAACTTACTGTGCTGTGGCACTGGTGGAAGATTTTGCTTCAAGGTCATATGATCCCAGAGGTTCCAGAGCTTTTTAGGAAGAAAATGTCTGTAACATGCACGTACAGTCCTAGTTTTATGCTGCTCTTCTTTATCTCCCTACCAGCCTAGCGAGAATAACTAGTGTGTCGAGACATATGAATGGATTATACACAGCCTTAAAATGCCAAACACTTGACTGCAACGGAAAGCATAAAATTTCAGCATGGGGTCGAATGGATGTAGGAAAAAAAAGAGAAAGGAAAAGGAGAGGAAGAAAGAATGAGGTATCAGGATGGTTCATTCCTTTCTGCGTAATTCGAGTGACTACAGAAGTCAATGTGTCCTACTGTCACCCTTGCTGCCTACAGTTGCTCTTTAATATGCATCCCAGCTAGCAAAATCAAGCTTAAGGCCAGTGCAGTTAAAGAAGTGGAGTAGAGCTGAGATAGTCTCAATACTCACAGTCAGGTACATTAAAGATGTACGGGTGTTTGTTTGTGCCTAGCAAAGGTATAACCCAGCAGATGTAGGGTATAAAACTGTTTAGCTGTGGCTGACCTCCCTTACAAAATGCTACACGGCCATGGTTTATGGGGTGGCTGTGGCTCAACCTTGTGGGTCATGACTTCATTCATTTTTGATGAATAACTGCTGTCTTTTCAAAAATCATTTCAGGGAATGGAACACTGTCTCTCTTACAATCAGAAAGCACAGTAGTGTCAGTAACATGTAATCTTATTTTACATAAATAGACCAGAAAATAGGAAAGAATAATATGAATATTGCCATATGCAAAAATAGAAGATTTCTTTTTTTCAGAATTGTACAACATTACTAGAGAAATCAAGGCAAGAATCACAAAAATCCTCAAAATCTCCAGTAATTCAGTATTACCACTTTCTTAGAGCAGTGTGACATTATATACAGGTTTCCCAGCAGGAGAGACAAAACAAGAAGACAGTAAGCTGCTAGTGAGCAGAACTGCCTTTATCATCTATTTAAATTACATTTAGCAATGAACAAGTCAAATTGCCTC
This sequence comes from Origma solitaria, assembly GCA_013397895.1. Classification (NCBI taxonomy): domain Eukaryota; kingdom Metazoa; phylum Chordata; class Aves; order Passeriformes; family Acanthizidae; genus Origma; species Origma solitaria. The sequence continues at coordinate 212,304 of VZRL01001509.1, forward strand.
TAACTTCACCAGCGGTGTGCTTCAGTGCAAACACAAGCACAAGCTGAACAAGAAATGGACTCTGTTGCAGTATTTACAGCCCTTAGCACAAGCTGCTTTGCATGAGCACTTATTAATTACCTGCAAAATCAGGGGAATATGTTCTCTGTGTGTCAGCTCAGCATATATTGTACATAATTGCACATTTGAGCCACACGGTTGTTTATGTCACTTTGTAATCACACTAATAATTACCAAGCAACCAAGTAATTCAATGAACCGTAAATGTAACATTTAATTACTTTATTAGTTTCCACATAACATGGAAGAAGGAAAATAACCAGCTCAATCTATAATTTCACTGTGCTCACAAACCCTATCTTTATGCAGATATATGGTAGAAATTATCAAAACACAACACAGGAGATGCACAAACATAACTCAGCATTTGCTTGATGTTTTTCATGTTGGCATCTCTCCTGCATGGAGCTTTGAAAATTTATCCTGTAATGTCAGGAAACTTCAAGGCATCCTGAACTTCGAAAATTAAAAGGAAAAGAAAAAAAAATAAATTCTGCACTGAGATACAAATTCCACCTTCTGTCAGGAACTTACTGATTAAAAAACTCTTTATAGGTTAAGCCAACCATTACATTTTTATGTTGCTATATATTTCGCAACATAAAAAATAAAATATTTTCTCCATAAAACCTTTCAAAACTGTAAATACTAGCATACTCCACAGCCCCAGACGAAGTTGCAATTTATTATTTATCTGTTTTTATATTCTGCTATGGTATCTTTTCCTTTTATAAGCTTGGCAAGTTTCCCACAGAAGTTTCTTTGTCAGCAGTTATTTTAAACTATAGCCCTTCATACTCCATGCTACTCATATGCTGAACCAGTCCTCAAGAACTACGCAATTTTTAGCAGTGTGTCTTGCTTTGGGGAGACACAACAAACTCTCTGCAGTTAATGAGCATTAAGCTTTTTAAAATTCAAATGCATCGTTCTGAATGACACCTGAACTCATGGTGAGTGTGGTTTTTTTGCAGGCATTTTTGCATTCACACTGCCTTTGGCAAGCATGCACAAGTCAAAGCTCAAGGGGCAAATGTGAAAGGGGCAAAAGTTTGCGGGGCAAATTGTGCAAGACAGTTGCATCCACTCTCAGAGGGGAGCACAAAATCCTGAACTCAAGGTTCTCTACCTGGAGCCTCTCTCATCTAGAGCATGAGACAAAGGATGGGCTACTTTTACAGGCCACCAGAAGTGCATTTGAAATCTGCCAACATAGAAACACAGATGAAGCCCCTGATACATAAGGCTGTTTCTCCTAGGAAGTGCCCTGCATGTACCTGAGCATTGTCAGAATAGCCTCCCTGGGAAGCAATGGCTGCCCATCTCCAACCACTCACCACATCTTGTGTTTGACTGTCAGTGACAACAGCAAAATGTCCTGGCCAAATCTCACAGACAGCAAGCTGTAATGGTCAAAGGATTCAGCCAAACCCTCCTTTGTCCTGCTCTGCGGGGACTGGGAAAGAACTAATTATTTGTGCTTTCTGAAAGTAGCACAGTGAAGATCTTAAAAATGTAATTGCTATTCAATACCAGGGTAAATGGGAAGGGGTTAGCACCTCCTAAACTACAGCCAAGACCTACTGTGTAAATAACATACCCCAGATCAGAGCTGAAGCCCACTTGTGCCTAGAAAATTACTCCTGGAACATATCTCCTCTCAAAATAAGTTTTTAGCTTACCTGTTAATTTCTAAAAATAGTTTGTGCTTGGTTTATGACCTTCACTGACAGTTGACCACATGGATAGTTTACCAATAGATGGAATAAGAAAGTTGTGAAATAGAATTAATACAAAAAAGGCTTTACTGTAAAATGTAAATACTTTGCTTTGTCCTTGATGCTTAATACTCACATCTTTCAGCTCATCGACTTTATTTATTATACTTTCACCTTATCCTTCACATTTACTCTGACACACAGAAGTTCTTAGTTCAGAGAATACAGTACAAGGGGTTATGAACATAAAAAATGCATTAGAGAAAAATGTAAATGCTCAGATTTTTCTTGATATTTAATACTCATATCTCTCAATTCACACACTGTATTTATTAGACCTTCATCTTATCCCTCACCATTGCTTTGACAGTAAAAACTTCTTGTTCATCAGCAGGTACAACTTTGTGCTGAGTACTGAACAGCACTCACAGTGCAATTGCTAAACTGGCCATGGGGTTTGTAGCTGGACAAACTGCTTTTGAGAGAAGAATCTGAGGAGTTTGTACTGTTACCAACAGCCATTCAGCTGACTCTAGCTTTTAAGAGCTAATTTTCAAAGTTCTTTGATAATGTATCTAAAGATACTTTACTGCTGATCTAAAACCAAAGCTGAAACAAAAATCCCACTAATTTCCTGAAAGAGAGAACAAGAAGGATGTCTAGAACTGAGGCAGTTAATAATAAATACTGCAACTCCTATGAAAAAGAAAAAGTAATGAAAAGATAATAATTTGACTAAGACAGGGTGTTGAAATGTTGATAGAAATCTAACTTACATAATAGAAAGACAAATGCAAAGGATTAAAATACCATATAATTTTGAAACCATTACAATATGCCTGAGTGATTCTTTATTAGGGAGTCTCAAAAAAGCATGTAATTTCATCTTCTATGAAAGCTGTAATCTCTCTGCTGGGTGTGTTAAAAATGGCATTTCAACCTCCCCTGTGAAAGTCTTTGATGTTGTGAGTTTCTGTCAGGCTGGTCTCATTACCTTAATGCATTTTGTGTATATTGTAATAACATAAATGTTTTAGTGCATTTTTTTCTCAGATCAATCTGGACAGTTATCTTTAAATCAGTCTAGTGTAACGATAGGTAAAGAAGTTATAATTGGATCAAGGGGAACTATTGGCAATGAAGAAGCATTTAAACTTTATTTTGTTCATTTCCCTGTAGAAGAACTTGCAGTAATAGACTTCTGAAAACTACTCCTAGTTATATTTTTTAGTTCTTGACTTTTAGAAAACACTTATGTGAGATAAATGAATTTGGAAATGAACATGAAGTGCAAGCTATAATGCATATCTCCCTCACAAATCACTTGCAAACCATTTTTATAAAATGCAATTAGCCATGTACAATGACGGCAAGAGACATACTTTTGAACAACTGGAAGCCATCACACTCAACCTGTCAAGAAATAGCCTCCAGAGAGCGTGGAGCTGCAGAGGAGAAACCTCACTGCTCTTTAAAGTGAGGCTAATTTCCTAGAATTATTAGAATGAGAAATTTTGTTTGACAGGTGGCATCACCACACTTAGTGCAAAATTTCTAACTCAGTATCATGGAATCGAATCTAGTCAGAAAGATAAAACTCTCTCAGGTTTTGGAAAGCCTTGAACCTGCAATTTTTTGTCGTCGAAGTCCAGTGCCCTCGACTGAGGTAGCTAAAATATGTCACAGGGTACCAGAGCACACTGCTGGAAGCAAGACTAGAGTCTTGAAAACAACACTTCCAGCACAATGGCCATTCAATAGCAAACCATTTTCGCTATTTGGGAGCAATATCACCATTATAAAGGTCTCTCTAATGCCTTACACTCTTATCTATAAAGGCGATGGCAGCCCAACAATATTTAACCTTCTATCTTGTGCATATAATTGAAGGAATAATGATAAATTAATCCATTTAAGAAGGATATCTTGAAGTACCATTAAAACCACTCACATGCCATTTTACTGCCATGTGAAAACTCTACTTCTGTAAGCCTACTATCATTCTAATGAAGTAAATAGCTTATTCATTAGAGAAAAATAAAAGCTTGAAGCTTTTAGAGTTCAGCTGGGCATAATTTACTGATAGTAGCAGGAAAAAAGTAAAAAAAGGTCGAATTTTCTACTTAAGCAGAACCATCAGGCAATTACGTAGTGGTACATCAAACAACAACACCACCATTGCCTCCAGAAAGAGAAAGGTTTACAAGTTTGTGTATATTAGCTAACACCCTTAAACTGGGTTAAGATATGAGAAAACAGAGTTATGGGTTCAACCCTTGGTCATTTCAGAGGCCCCCTCTTCCGATGGCCACTATTTTCAGTAGTGTTATGAACCATTATCCAAATTGAATACCTGAACCCAAATTTAGAGCACTGAATGCTTGATGCTCATCCACACACAAAGTTCCTTTTTGTGTTTTTTTTGCCAATTATTTATGCAACCTCTTGAGTGCTCCCTGAAACGTTCTTGGACAAATACTGATCAATAACCATAAGAGGATTTTAAAAGAGATAACTTAACATTAGCACTCTCTCAGAGCTGGCAGAGAAAGTCATCACACACCAAGCCCAGCATTCAACCTGATCTAACCACTGCAATCAGACACTTCAGCTGAGAGCCTCATGCACGTGGCCTCGTTCAGTAGGGATAAGTTTAGCCTTTGGCTTAACCTCTGGCTAAATCCAATCTGAAAGAGCAGACATGGAATCTTCCTGAGCACTGTCATTTAATTCCACAGATTCATATTTCCTATTATTAGGGACATGCTGTATAATTTACAGGAAACATCACTTGCTGAACCTTTGTTGTTCTGACTTGTAGGAGTTCTCTGATGTTGCCAAAGAAGTCTTTCTTTGCCTGGAGGTTGGCAAAAGGTTATCAAACTAGTGGTCTTGTAGCTTTAGCTGTGATGATTTGGCCATTTACATTATTTATGAGGACAAGGAACTGGGTTTTGCTTCACTTGAAAATTGGTTAATCAAACCAAAATTTGTACTACAAACAGGCTCAAACAGACTCCTGTCCATGTCTCTTGGGCTAAATGTACAGGTCCTAACTGGGAAAGATCATTAGGAGATACCTGTGGAGGCAAAGAAGAAGGAAACGATCAGAAACCATAATTCAATATCAATGAAACAAAATCAAGAGAAAATTTTATTCTGTTTGAGGTATTTATTGTTGTTGAAAAATAAAAGATCAGGCTTGCAATGGCAAGACTCAGACACAGCTGAAGAGGCCAAGTTTTTAAGCTGCCAGGACAGTCTAGGAGATGCACAAGTACAGGCAGGTGCACAGGGAATCAGCTACCTTTAATACACAACTTAAGCAACTGAGCTGGTCAGCAGAAAATTATTTCAAAAGCTAGGTAAAAGTTTTTTGTTTTTGTTTTTTTTTTTTTTAAGGGAAAAATAATAATAAGGGGCTAAAATACACAGTCTGCTTCTTATGTCTTTTATTTAAGACAAGATTGCCAGGTAAAAACTATAGAAATTATCTGGGTCAGATTTGCAGTGTATTTGGTCACCTTTGCAGCTCTGTACAAGGTGCTCAGAGCTGGGCAAGAGTGATTGACTCCTCCACATCTACTGGGGGTCAGCACCTGAGCTGTTGGGGGCCTTTCTAAAGCACCTTTTCCAAATTCACACATATTTATGCACCTGGCTGCTTTTGGACTCTGAACTGCCTAAAATATTTGAAAATGGGAGCCAGCTCCTAAAATATTAAACATCCTTGAGTGAGCAAAGTTTTGCTTTCCTATTCCTGAACACAAAGTACTGATGGATTTACTTTTTAGTGTGGCCACTGCATTCATGGCTTCTCTGTCCAAAACCAAGCTAAAATTACTGCTAGTCAAGATGCCTTTCCTGCTTGTTGTATCTTATCCTGAGCCAAGATTATGACTTCTTTATATATGTGCTTTTATTTGTACAGCTGCTGGCATAGCAGGGAATCTGTAGGCACTGCTGCTTTGTTGGTACATTTTCATGTACATTGTACCGATTTCATGTTCATGTACCAAACCACAGGGGAGAAGATAAAGGTTTTGGAGTTACATCACTTCTCTCTCCCATTTCTGATATGAATTGAAGCAAATTCATTGGAGAGAAGCTGGGCTCAGAGCAATAACTTATGGATCAGCAGAGCCAGGGGCCTGAAAGCAGCAGATCAAAAGGGAGAGCAGCCCATATGGAAGTTTTTATTTTCTTTTCTCAGCCAGAGCATTTCCTGGATTTCCCTGGGTGGCAGAGATGCTGGAGGTGAAGAGAAGACCTTAGCAGATCACTTAAACTGTCCACAAAACTGTGGTCGTAACTTTTGCTGAGTGTTTAAAAGTCAAAGATGTGATTGAACATGGAAGGATGGAACATCACAGATTCTCTGCATGTGCTTCCACAAGAAAGTGGATATGTGTATAGGTAAGATAATTTCTTTTTAACGTTTACTTCAATTAATAGAAAGAGCACCCTGCGTTCTACCAGCTTGCTAGGCAAAACATTTCTACTTTTGCCATGGATTAAACTGGATTTTTAGACACCTAGGGAATTTTTTTCATTTTGCTATATTTCACCAACAGCTTAACTCTAAGAGTAAGCAAACATTGCTATCCTTGCAGAATAAAGATTCTAATTACAAGAAATTTAAAGAGTCCTACTTGACCTTTAAAAACTGCATGCTTAACAGACATATTTATGACTGCAGACACATCAAAAATTCTATATTTTGCAGGTATTTATGAAAACTGTGAACACACTAAAAATCTTTAGTTTCTTTCTTCTCTAAATTGCTTATGTGTGTGAGCTTTGCACTGATATGAAAACTTTGGTTTCTTTTCAAGTGTCAAGGTATCCTACTACTAAAACATCAGCAACTAAGACTGTTGGTATGCAAGGCAACTATCAGTTTTGGTTAATAGAGAAAGGTGGGAGCTTGAACATAGATCTTCCCAACTTCCTTAGCCAACCAGCCTTCCTGTGGGGAAGGTGGGGAGAAGAAACCCCTGTGGCAATTCCCTGAGGATACGCTCATTCAGTACATGGCATTCTTTGTCCATATTAATAATTCATTAACACGGTCCCCTGGGACAAAGTCGTGGGCCTTGGCAAGGTCCAGTCCTTGGCAAACTGCAACTTTCAAACAACAGAACTTTGGGACACAGAACTGCATGGAGCAGTCACCCCTGTAAAGTGAGTATTTTTATGTTCAGTCTTCCCTTGGCAGTAGAGAACCTTTCTTCATACTTTAAAATGTTGACATTGGCATAAACCCAGGATGAAAATTGCAGCACAAAAGGGAGATGTTTCATAAAGCTATAAGTGATTGAAAACAGGGAATTACAATGCTAACTACTTTTCTATGTTAATTATAGAAGCTGCTACCAGGCATGTTCTATATTTACCCACCCTCTTTTCTAGAAGTTAACAAGAGCACTTTCTGTGATCCTGTTATCATACTGAAACAGGAATTCTCCTCATTTTGCATTGTTAACTGTATTTTGATACAGAAATTTGTCTCACATATGGAGCATTTACAATTCAACAGACCAGAAGAGGTTTTTTCTGCTCATGACTGCATAACCGATCTGAAGCAGTGTAAAGATAGCAGTGTTTTATTTATTTGCCCACCTCCTAATAGCCAGAACTGGAAAAAGTTATCTTTCTTGCAGCACTTACCTACAACAGACCAAGGTCTGCACACATTTAAACTAACATTTTGCTGACTCTGGGGGCATTTCTTGAGCCCCGGTTTGTATTTTGGTATGAAGAGGAGGCTGAGTTCTCCACAAGCTCAAGGGCCCAGCAGCAGAACAAGAGCAGCACACAGAAGTGGTACCTGTGCCACAGTCAGACCACAGACAGGGTTCTGAATTAACTACCCAGAGCATTTTCCTCTTCGTTCACAGCGTTGGGCAGTTCCCTCAAGCAGGATTTGTACATTCACTCAGGATGCAGTGCTGTGATCACATCAGGGTGTGCTGTGGTAACAAGGATGTGAGGGCAGCCCGTGGCCTTCACAATTGAACTTTTCATAATTCCAGGGGCCAAAATGGCCAGTTCATTCCATGAATTTCACAAATCAGCAAAATAATATTTTGTTTGCTCTTGTTTTGTTTTTCCAGGTTGTTTGAGTATCAGCATGGAGGAATGCTTTTAGGAAAATGAAATTTTGATTGTATACTAGTAAATCCAATTAAAAAATGTGAAAAGGAAATATTAAGCTTACAGCAGTACTTCATGGTGTAATCTTCGGCAAGACAGTCTGAAGTAAGTTATTTTACAGCTCTCTTATTCACAGTCTTAATGAAAGCTCTATAGTCTGGATGTTGAGTATATTCTCATTTTTCCGTCTTTCTTCATACAATCCATTCAGTGTGATATATGTTGGCTGTAAATATCTTAATATCTTGCTACCAATGGAAAAACTCTTATAAGGGTGATTGATCTGAAACCTGATAACCATTTCAGCCTGAAGACATGTTCTTTTCCCTCCCCCATCATAAAAATCTTATATTATCTTTCCTTACAACAGTAAGTGCAGCGACTCCCATTGAGTTGGAGAACCCTATTTGAAAAAGTCATAATTAAATAGGTGAACCCTTCTCACATTGCACTCTAAAAACGTCAAGAGATATTTCTGATCAGCCCATAATTGGTCTTTCACATATTTCCTATGTCAAACATTTATAACTAGCATAAAGCTTTCTTGTAGACTGTTTTTGCCAAAATTAATATCACCATTTTGGGGCTATAGCATAAAAACAAGATCTATTTTTTACTGTATATGCTAATCTTACATAGCACAGAGGAGGGAAAATCAGTTTAAATGAATGTGATTTCATGGAAAGATATTGACATGCATACAAAAAGTCAGCATGAATTATGTTCTCAAGCCTCTTTATAGCTTTAAAAGTTTTATTCTCAACATGAAACAGTTTTTCTGAGAAAATGTTTATAGCAACATGCTCTGAGAACCTTGCAGCTCTGGGATGTTGGATACAGTCTCCCTGATGAGTATCAAAAATCTGATTAGAGATCAAAGCATGTGCACTCACTGTAAGTGTAAATATCAGTTTAAAACAAGGTTAATTGTTGTATCAGGCTTCTCATGAGGCGGGAGGCTAAACCAAACTGAATTAATTTTGTTTCATTAAGGGTTCACATTTTCAGGGATTTGTTAGAACGTTGTGCTCAGGTCACATATGAGAACAATTTTCTGGTTAGACTTCCAAACCTGCTGATTTCTCAGACAACTCCAAAATTCACTGCTTTGAACAAAGCAATGACATTTTTTTTTCTTCACAGAAGTGATTAAATATGACCTAAAATTATTAGAACCCCCAAAATGTGGCATTTTTGCAGTGCCAGTAAGGGAATACACACACTGTATCATGGAAAACTTTCATGTTGTTTCCTTCTCCCCTTTCTAATGACTATGCTTTTACATAAAGAATTTTATGCTTCCCCTTTATAAAGGGAGTTATTAGATATGTACTTTATAGTATTTTCCAAGGAATTTCACTTTTTGAACATTTCCTTATACTTGTAAAACTGTGAAGATGATCGATTTATAGTTCAAGTAAATTACCAGAATAATCCCCAAAACCTATTTTAAATCAATGTCTGTTCTGATTTCTCCCTAATCAGATTTTTTTTCCTTTAACTTTAGGCTGTAGCTCCATGAAGAAAAACATTAGCAGTTGCTCCCTGGGGTTGATGCAGTGCTCCAAAGAAGGAGCATTTAATTCCCGTAAGTAGAGAGATGATTTAAAGAAACCCTGTAAATGATGAGCTGAAAAGAAAGAGGCATTTAACAGTGCAGAAATAACAGGTTTCATTGTTCTGGCACCAAGAAATTGTGCTGCGCAGTCTTGAGCTCCATCTCCTGGTGCTTGTCAAAGAATTAGAATGATTTCCAGGTGTCCCCTAATGTGCACACAGAGCCCTGAGTGCCCCCAAGCCACACTGCAGGGGCAGTTGCAAGGTTCCTCACCCCACAGAAACGCAGCTTTAGGTTTGGGACCGCTGGGCACAGGCACACACAGCTTTGCAAAAGCTGCTCCAGGTCACTCTGCACTCACCGGAGCAGTTCACCAGCTCCTTCGCTGGGGGCTGTGCCTACATACAATTGTCCTGCAGTCAGTGACAGTCACGGGACTTTGTGGATATTACCTCGCCCACGAGTTTTGGGGAGGGTGGAGGCTGCAACTGTGCAAGAAGCACTGTGCAAAACAATACAAATTAAGCACTCTAATGTATCTCTTCAGTTCCTTACTTGTGAGATGCTGAAGGAACTGTCACCTGAGGGTCTGAGTATTGTCTAGTAAATAACTATCTGAATTTCTCAGTTAAACTTTTTATTTAAAGTCTTTTTCTCATATATATAAAAATACGTGTAATGTATAATTCCGCATACCAATTTTACCAGAGCTGTCAAAACATGATTGCTACTTTACGAAATATCATGTGTCCAGAGGAAATACCATACAGGTAGGTGAGCCAAACATACAATAAACAAGTGGATGTAATACAGGAGGGAATAGATGGGTCAAGGTTAGGATGTCAGTTGGAATAATGTCACAATAGGAGGTTAAGTTAATTAATTTTATCTGTGCATCGGCCACAAAAGCATCCTTAATAGGAAAAAACACCTCAATTCATTTCAGGAATATTTCTGAATAAGAAAATTGACATTATTATGAAGCTTTTTCTGTCATCTGGCTGGTAAATGTACCCATTTTTGTTATACTTGTATCAGTTTTTCTTCATGAATAGATTCAGAAGTGAATATCTCATCATTTCTTAAGAAGGATCACTATATAAGTCACTTAGGGTGTTTTTGCTTCTATTTAAGTATTTACAAGTAAATAAGCTATTTTATTCAGCCAACCTAAAATACTGTAACTAAAATACATTGTTACTGCTGTGTGGTAGCTGGATCATTAATTTAACATAATGGCTCCATTTTAGATACGGGATTTTTATCAGCAAGCCTAGGCAATTCAATAGCAAAGTTCACAACTCATCTATTTTTGTTTTATTTCTTCATCCTTTGCAGGCTTACAGGACCACATGGAAAGCTAAATCTGTTCAAGAGAAGACCCTTATGGGAGAAACAGAACATCCAGTGTGGGGTGGTGGTTTCTTTGGCAATGAGGGGTAGCTGTGTTCTGCATTTACTGTAGGTAACTGTCACTTGTGCACTCCTGACCAAGCGCACATTGCCCTCCCCATTTCATTTGCTATCAGCAATTTTTGAATCCAAGTCCTGCTTTGTAACTTCAGTGTAAAAAGATATTAGCATTATCAATTTAAGCCAGTTTAGCCCAGATTTATCCCACTGTGATGGTAGATATTAACCTGCAAATTGGTATAACTGTACCAACTGCTCAGTAAAGCAAGGTGCACCCATTTGTCTTCCACAAGCAACTCTTAAATTTCGTTGACTTAATAACACGTATGTTAAACATAAAGAGGAAAGAATAAATATGAAAGGGAATACAAAGGGAAAATAATAAAACCATGAACAAATATTATTAAAGGGCTTTTGAAAAATTTTTTTAGAGTGTGAGTAGCATACACTTGTATCTACTCTGAAGTTTAATCACAGGTAGTCTTGATCCTAAAAAGACAGATAAGAATTGTTTGGAAGCTATGAACTGCCTTTCCTGTGAATCATTATACAGCAAATTCCAGTAAAATATGTCCATCCTCCCACAGGGAGCAGAAAACACTAGAAATCACTAGCATTATGTATGTGGCAATTCTCTTAGAAACTATCATTGCTACTCAAATTATTGCAGATTCTTATTACAAAGCACATGCCTGATCAATAGCTTTTATTAGTTTCCTTACCAACCTTTCAACATACTAGACATGACTGATATTGTAACTTAAAACTTGTCAGGAACAATGGAGAAAATATTCAAAGCATTGGTTTGAGTGGGAAAGTTCAAGTAGCTGTGCTTTTCTGGTATTTTCTTGCAGCAGTCTGATAATACTTTAATGAACTCTGGCCTTAAGCTAAGACTCTGACAACACACCAAAACAATAATTTTTGAGGGTGAGCTTGCAATTCCACCCTAATATTTCTCCAGGCATTTGTTTCTGTGACTTTGGACAGATCACATTTGGCCCAAGTGTTCAGAGCTGCAGGTGACAGAGCAGGATGGTTGATGTCCATCAGGTTAGTTACACAACCTGTAATGATTTTCTCCTTTGAGTGTATAATTACAATTTATGACTGGTTTTATAAATTAATTACTACACAGCCTGTACTATTTTGCCTGTTGGTGCAGCTATTAGAGAAATGTAAGAGGTTTCAGATTTCCAGCTGAGATTTCCTATGGGAATGCAATCAGCTGGACCTGCAGGTAATTAGGCCTGTGTCCTACAAGTGAGAGCAGCGAGCTGGGCTCACTGTTCTTATCAAAGGAGAGTCGATGGTGTAGCCAGTGCTGTGTGCACCTGGTTCCCAGCAAGGGTGTGCTGATCCTTCCAGGGGCAGCATGTGCTTACAGACACACAGAGATCACAATCACCACCTTTTAAAATAACCTTGTGCTTCAAAATAATGGAGCCAGAGCCCTTGGAGGTGTTTCTGATTCTGGAACCTTGTTACAATGCAAATACAACACCAAACTGAGCACTCCTGAATGAGACAATCATTTTGCTAAACTTTCTCTAGGATGGACAAAAAAGCTTCTCATAATACAGGATCTTCTAAGTGCATTCCTTATCCTCCCAGTGTTTACTTCCTGTATTGATGCAGATTTCCAGCTTCACATCACGAGCAATTTCAATAGCACATTCTCATTTTCTGTCACATACTGGATGAAAATATTGCCTAATATCTAATGCCAGGCCAACCTTTTCACTAATATGTCATCTGCAGCCTCATCATTCCTCCTGTTTATAACTTATAAACTTTTATATAACTTAGCTTCCCATTAGCCAGAATCTTACCTTCCTTACTATCCTTGTGATGTCCTTCAGCTTAAACACACAATCTCATGAGGTGGATCAGTTTCATTAGTAGGACATAGAGAAATTAGGTTTATCATTTCCCCTAAACCCACAGAGCAGTTCTCACCAAAGAAAGGCACTGGCATGTTTTGCCACTACTGTCCTTGGTGAACCAATGGCGTATTCTATTAATTATATTTCTGCGATTTTAATTAGTAACTCATTGAAACTGCTTTAAACCTATATGATGCTAAGATTCAACTCATATATCAGTATATCCATTGATGGAAAAAACCTCTAACCATTCCTCCTTTCAGGTTCAGACTTCCAATGTCAGACTAGGGGAGAATCTAGAATTTCCACTAACTATGCAGTTCACCTGCAGACTTAACAAAACAAGTTTGTGTTGTGGGTTTTCTTCTTGCTCCTGTTAAATTGGCCTTTTGAAGACTAAGGGCTGGTGAGCTTTGCATGTTAAAGGCTAAACTCTTGTTATAGTGAAACTGATTTTTTAAGGCTTGAGGGAGATTGAAGGTAAATTGAAAAGGAATGCCATGGAGTCCTTGTGCAAGTCATTCACCTTGTAGAGCTCTAGGCTGAGAGAGCTCAAATGCCACTCTACTTAACAAGCTCAAAAGCAACTCATTTAAATAACAAGCACAAACTCCACTTGGGATCCACACTGAGGCATTTGTGGATTGTGCAGCCTGAACTCCCAAACAACATTATTTGAAGAAAAAAAAGGAGTAATTCCTTTTTTAAAGTGGTAATTCAGGGATCAATCTCAAAAGCATTTGAACATTTCAAGGACTATTGCTATACTAAATTGTTCTTAACTACAAGTACTAAACTTTAAAAGGAACAGAATACTGTTTTCAAATTCAAATTATTAGTTTCATGTCTCACAAGGATAATAAATCTATGCATATTCTTGTCACTTTAGCAGAATGTACAATATTTGTGCTTTAAAGCTGGAAAGATAATTCTTGCTAACAAGCGATGTAGAAGATGTCTTGATGGCTCAGAAATGATACACAAGAACAAAACCTAAAACTCCTATATCCAGTACTGATCTAGTAAAAATATTTTGGAGAGTTAACACCCAAATTTCACAGACAAAAAATTCAACATGAACCATGAAATAAAAAGATACCACACCTGGCCAGTGAGGTCCTTTGGTTCAGATCTTCCCTAACTGGAAGGCCCAACCACATACTGCTATATATGTGTTTTATCATTATTACTTTCTCAGGTATTTTTAGTTAGGTTTCAGTGGAAGTGTTTGCAGTTGGTTTGGACATCTCTTCATATTTAATAAGGTTGTCATTACTAAAAACCAATGCATTTTCAACAGTATGAAAGACTATTTGCTAGGTTTCACAGAACAACCTTGCATTTTGGATAAAATCAGTTATCCATAAGACCACTTGCTGTTAGAAATTCAGGTGTTTCACCTGACCACCATCAGTTTTGAAGATTTTCACCAAAAAAGGCAACACTAATTTTGCTTCCTTAAAATTCCTTAGTTCCTCTGATGATTTTTGGAGTAGTTACATTAAATTGAAATATCATTAAGTTAGAGCTAGGCACCTCCTTTTTAGCTGCTGTAAAATGATGAATTGTGCAAGAAATATATGCAGATGTAACGCAAGTACATGACTTAAGGCAAAAGTAATAGGTAAGAACTCAAACGTCTGTTTTCAAACTCAACTTCAGCACAGTATAATTTTTCCCTACTAGTTTTTCAAGCTAGTTCTCAGACAGTCCTACAATTCATATACAGTTAAAGCTCCCATTCAGTCAGTGGGAACCTTGCCCACTGCCAGGAGCACAAGCTGCAGCACTTAGCCCTAAGAATTTAATATAGCTCTAATGACTCATTATTGAATGTTTAGTTTAATAACAACTGCTTATTAAGTGTATTAATCTCAGCTGATGAAAGCAAAAACTGTTTAGTGAAAAGCTGTTTTTCTTTACATTAGTGTGCAATTACTTAACTGAAAGTTTCAAAGAGACACATCTAATTACAGTGCTGCTTTAAAAGTATTTAAGCATCAGTTACTAAAATATCATTTGAAATATGCTTACGGACCTCCTGTAGTGTTGTTAAAATGCAAAATTCTGGTTTCAGATTATTACTTACAATAGGTTTCCTTTCAATACTTACCAATTTCTTACAAAATCAGCTTAATGTACAGGATTGAAGAGTTTCCTATAAAACAGAACAAGAAGATGCAAAAATTTCTCTGTGTGTAGAATGTGTATGTCTGTGCTCAGGCTGAGATTACTGACTGAAAATCAGAATTAGTGATGCCCATTTACAAATTAAGAATCCTTTTGCTGAATTGGCATTTATGGGGAAAGCATCTATTAATACTAAAAGAAGTCTGCCAGTCAGTTCTCTGCAATTAGAGAAATAAAGACATTTATCTGCGGCAACTAATTCTGCTTGCCATTTAGCATCTTCAAATATTTGTCCTCAGGCTACACGTACTTGCCTACAAGAAAATATCAGAAGTATCTTGGTTGTTTATTGGTGTTTTCTTAGGGATACTTGCTCTTCCATCACGTGTTTCCAGCAGTTTATGGATGACAGACAAGCAGTGCGTATCACTCCTCAGGAATCCCTGCCAGGCCCTGTACACCAGACACCTATGAAAAGGACAGAGAAGGGATCTCTAGTGAGTAATGTAGTCTGTCAAAGTTGGTCAAAGATATGTAAGATGTTTGGATAAAAGGAGGCAGAGCCCTAAACAGGCATGTGGGTGATAAGAGCCAGGTACTTTTCCAGCAGCTTCATCCGGCAAAGAAAGGGTGATGTGATGGAGCTGCTCATCTGCTGAACCTGAACAGTAGGAGTCTGTCTGCTCCCAGCCTCTGAACAAATTCTCTGACCTATGGCTTAGACACACAATAACTGTTCTTGCTGCACTATTGAAGTACAGGGTTTCGGTCTGTCACAGATACAGGACATGAGCTGTGCCATGCTGTGCCATGCAGGCTCCGGCCAGTTCTTGCCTGGGGCTGGAAAATTCCAGTGCAGGATCAGCCAGCCCCAGGGGAAGCTCCTTTCTCCTGCCACGGCTGTGCCTTGTACAGGGCTGTGCAGGACTCTTCCTGGGCTGGAGCTGCTGTGGTGGGAGCGAGCCCTGAGCTCGGCATCTTTTACACCTTCAGGAAGAGGAATTTTCCTGCTCTGATGCCACTTCCTGCAGAACCACTCTCCAGCCACTCCACACCCACCCAGGGGAATCATGATCAAATGGGCTTCCTTCCTTCCTTCTTTCCCTTCCTTCCTTCTCTTCCTTCCTTCCCTCCTTCCTTCCTTCCTTCCTTCCTCCCTCCCTCCCTCACCTTGGTGTCACTATTACTGTTCTTTCTGACTCACACAGTAATCCTGTCACTTTGTTTTCTTCCCTGCCTTCTGGTCCTTAATTTCTCCTGGGGAGATCTGTGTCCTCCTTGTTCAGGGCTCAGGCTGTGTACCTGTGTGCCTCCAAGGTCAGCACATACTCTGGTCACTCCAAATACCGATAGAGAAGTTGCAGCCAAGGGAGGAGCACAGCAGAGCTGCAGGGTGGTTAGAGTACTTTCAGTGAGAGTTAATTAGCCATAAACCTCCCTGGGCTGCTCAGCCCGGGGACAGGCTATTGCCTTGCTCTTTAAGATCTCTTGTCATGCTGTCAGCTTTGTGTAAGTAATGACTAAACTGCAAAAGCTCGGAGAGTGTTGCCTCTTTCACAAACTGTCTCCGTGATTCACTTTGCTCAGTCCTCCATTTTTGCATGCATTAGTTTTTCCCTACGGTAGCAGGATTGCGTTTTGTCCTGTGTTTGTATCGCTGCACCAGAACCAGGGTATCAGAGTTCATTAGGGGGGCTGTGGGTTGCTCGTTCTAAAGAGAAAAGCGATGATGTGACACAGCACTCGTTCTTTGCTTTACCTGGACCACCATCTCTGCAGCAAGCCCTGCCTTCAAGTGACAGGCACAATTCTCAGCTCCATACACATGACATTTTGGACTTGGTTTTCCCAAGGAGAGTAGTCACACTACAAGCACACAGAGGATTAAATATCACATGTGAAAATTTCAGGATTAATTTTTCTGGTCAAATAATAGCGCAGTGAAAATACAAGTCCTTGTCTGTGCAGGGGAGCTAATGCAAAAGTGGTGAGCAGTGCAGGAGTCTCTTACTTTCGTTATGACCCAAAGGTCTTGGTGGCCCTAGCACAGAGATTCTGGATCCATCACTGGTCACCAATGCTAGAAGAAAAAAAACAAAAAGAAAAAAAAAAAAGAAAGAAAATAACTCTACCAGGTCTAGGAGTTTATAGCATCAATTTAAAAGTAAACTTCCTTAATTTGTGACCTAATTGTATATCTTCAGGATTTGCAAACCTATTATTGTATCCCTAGACCTGGAGAAGGCTTCTTTAAATAAAAACAAGAAGCAGAGATAAAAAAACCCCAGAACAAAGTTTTTAGTGATATCATTACAACATTTGCTTACCCAATAAACAATTATTAGCCTTCTGCTCAAAGTTGTCAGGGGAAGAGCTGTTGGTGTTCAGGCAGCTCCATGGCAGGTGTGCTTGGGAGCCAGCTGTCAGACTAGAACCACAGTTGCATTCTGTTTTCTTCATCCCAAAATACTTCATGAATACTTCAAGAATTACCAAATGCTAGTTTGCAAGAGATGTGTCAAACGTAGCCTGTAGCCTAGGGAAAATTCAGAATTACGGTGTATTATGTGTGTATTCCACACTTCCTTTGCCAAAGTGGCCTTTGTGATTCCTCACCTTTTGTCTCCTAGCTCTGCCTTCGCTACAAAAGGACTCGGAGAAGGGAATAGTGAGAGACTTTCAGTCTTCTATAAAAATCCTAACCTAATCACAGTGCTGGTGCCTCTTTAGACCCCTAGAGCAGGGTGGAAGGGGCTCTTAGAGGTGATTATGGGCAACTCCTGCACATGAAGAGCAGAGCAGCAGAAGGAGCCCTGGTCCCTGCTGTGAGACCTAAGCAGGCCTAGCACAGCTATCAGAGTCTCTGCATGGGAACCCAGCAGGGGCACAGCAACAGCTCTTAAACCCTCCACAGGACATTAGAGATGAGTACTAAAAAATACTAGAAAATCACACAGGAGTACTTAAATATTACTTGATCATTAACATAGTAATTACATCAGTGCTGCTCCTGCCTGATGCCATAATTTAAGAGGTTTCAGCATTTTCATTATAATCAATAGCAGTTATTTCCTGTGGTTCATTGCCCATAAAATGTTAACCATAGGGAAAAAAAAAAAGAGACAGAGACTTTGCCATGATGGCAATTAACATCCACTGTGGTGCTTGTGCCTCCCTGAGCTACAAATCACTCTGGTGGGTACTTCATCAGACTTCAGGGGGCCACACAAGGCACATTTGCTCCTGAAAGCTTTTAATAGGGGCTTTTAACTAAGACTTTTAATGGAACCTGTTCTGAGGAAGTAGGACACTTTTCAAGTGGGCCTATGTCTATTTTTGTTCCTCTTTTTCCCGATATTTTAAAGACAAGGTTCTGTATTTACTAGGTTATGTGGAACACGCACTAGTGCTTCTACAATAATGTAGACTCAGCTACTGTGCAGAATGCATTTCTTAAGAGGCTATAATTGCTGACATAAGCATATAGAAAGTGAACCATCAAGCTCTGCTGCCATCAAAATGAAACTTCAGAAATGTTATCAGATGTGAATTTATGTAACAAGCTCTCACACATTTTGCAAATGGGAATGTAAATGATGGTTCCTATATACCAACCAGATTGCGTGATTAATTAATGCATTACAAGAGAAAAAAAGTTTTATGTTTAAAGCAAGACTGGGTAACTCTCTCAGTGCATTAGTTTTTATGGTTTTGATCTGATCTGAGCTAAGAATTACATTCAATCAACTTGAACTGTTTGTATTGATCTGCATCGAAGATTTGGGGGGAAAAGATATATTGTCTCACTATGTGCTTTTTCCTGGTTTTATTTGCTTTACAAGAGAGCAGTATTTTTCTGAGCACAGATTGAGTGCAGCGGCTTCCTAAAACTGCCCAGGAGGCTTCTGCAGCACCATTAGAAGTGCCTTGTCTCTGCTCAGAAGCTGCTGAGAAATACTTTTGAGGAAATGGAGTCCCCTGGTATATTTTTCCTGCAGCTGCCATGATGAACAAGCACTTAAAATTCACTTGAAATAATTCTGGGATGTGGTGACTAACATAGGAGTGTAGTGAATTTCTCCCCTAAAACATTCCTTGCCATATGAATTACTCCTTTGGAAATTAAAAACCTTGGGAAATCACTTGAGATGAGAGAATTAACATTAGAGTTATAATTGTTGGGTTTCAACTTTATGACCACACAGGGTTGGGGTTTTTTCCCTCTTTCTCCCTTTTTCTTTTTTTTTTCACTCTTTCTTGCATTCTGGGCTCTAGTTTTCCAGGAGCAGATTGTGGTTGCCTTGAATTCATCTGTTAAGCGAAATTACCCTCCAATTGCTGAAAGGAGCTGTTGGACTCAACACAGATATGGGCCGTGACACACAGGGAGATAATTTGGGAAGGAACTGTGACTTAGGGTACAGTTCCTCCTGCTTTCCCTTCACTTGCATGAGCCAGGGAAGAGGTGGGGTGCAAAGTGTGTTCTCTCACCCTTTCTCAGGATGCAGCTGGCCCAGGCTGCAGAGGCTTTCAGGGACTAGAAAAGATCATGTTAGTGAGAAAGGCTAGGCCAAGCATGGAACCAATTCTGTCACACTCTCCACAGAAGGCCCAAGCAGTGAGAATTCACAGATCATTTATGCAACACCCTTTGCATGAGAGCAAAGGTGAACCTTCCCGAGAATACGTAGGAATCTCCCCTCAAATTAATCCATGCCATCGACCTGCTGTAACTGAGAAGGCTGTTTGTTCCCAACTGTTTAACTTTGCCACATTTTGTACCACCTGCAATGACATTTCATTACTGCCGAGTGACAGCAGCAGAACCGCCATGCAGCTATCAGCAGGAAAGGAAATTAGTGATGTTATGATTAACAAAATAGCTTTGACTTAGCCAGTGCTGGGAAGACAGCCTCCAAAGGAATCAAATACTGCAAGTACCAGCAATGAACTATCAGCACCACCCTGTGGTTCCCTTGCTCTGCTTCCTCCATGTGTGGGTCAAAAGGGAATTTTTGTGGCCAGGCAAACTCAAAGGGAAGATCTTCGTTTCCTTCTGGGTTTTGGCCTCTTGTTTCATATGGCCAATACCAGAAACTTACCCTTCTACCCTCATGATGTGAAAGAAGTCCAAAAAGATATTCAGAAAAGACAGGAGATTTTGTGGGACTTGAGGCAGTAATGAATATGTTTATAATGCCAGGGTTGTGGGTTTGATCCCTGAATGGGCCATTCACTTAAGAGTTGGACTCCATGGTCTTTGTGGGTCCCTTCCAACCCAGGATAATCTGTGATTCTATAACCTCCTTGTCTGCAGCCAACATTCTGCCCAGTCTTCATGTCTGCCACTCTTTAAATTGTTCCCACAGGGAACTACAGGCTAATGGCAAGCTTAAGATAACACAACTGAAATGTAATCATGGTTCTGTCATAGTTTTTACAGATTTCCTCACTCCTGTAATCTTGGATTCAGATAATTAACTGAAAAATGGGTGTGAGTGTAGAAGAAAACCTCTCCTGTGAAATTCAACATATGCAACAAGTCCTGTCATAATTTGAGTGGTTTGGTTGTGCAAAGCAGTACAAAAATGCTATCCTTATTTTAACAGAGTCTTCATTAAGGTATCAAATTAAGAAAAAAATTATACTAGTTGCATATCCTTATGGTGTAATTTTCTCTGATACAGCGACTACTGATGGAATTTCAGCTAAATTAATGGGCTCATATAAAAACAATAAATGCCATTGAAGGAGATATTTATGAGGCATCAACAGATGTGAGGCTATCTGTGCCTCCCCCTATACAGCTTGTTAGTTCAAACAGTCAACAAAATACAGACCGAGCTTCCATATTAGACATTTTTGTTAATAAAGAGGAAAAGTCCCTGTATATATAGGTCGCTAAAGTAAATTCAAATGTTCTTTCATCTTCTTCTCATATTAAGAAGTCTTTCAAGAATTTGATTTATTTGTGTGTGAAATTCTGTAGGTTTTGGCTGCAGTCCCCTACCTTGTCAGAAAATCAAAAAGTGACATTTACATAACTAATAACTGGGATTTATGGCCCCCTCAATGAGTGACCCTTTCCTTTTGACTGAATGGTTTAATGAAATCCAAATAATATTTTTGTTCAAAATACAAAGATTCAGTATGCATGTGACCACCTGTAGTGCAGGGTGTTGTTACCACCTCCACGCTGGTTGACTGGAACATAAAAAGGAGAACACTGCAGGTGAACAAAACATCTAAAGCAGACACACTCACAAATGATAAATAACAGCCGTGGAAAATTCCATCATTGGACCCACCAGCTCAACAAACTAAAAAAAAAAAAGTTGCCAACAAGTATTAAACAGTGAATGTCTGGGATCCCAGAATATCCTATTCCTCACCATAAAGAACAGGGGAATCTGTACCAAGTCATTCTTATAAAAGTTCAGGTTTCTAGAACCTGAATTTCCCTCGCACACTTTGAATTCCCTCAAATTTGTTTGAGTTTAAAAATTTGTTTGAGTTAGACAATTTTTGGGGCAATGTTGAGGGTTTTCTTCCCACAAGGAAAGAATGAGAAGGAATCTGTGTAGGAGTCTGTCGAACTGAGCGATTAGTTTAATACTGCTGAGATTTTATTGTAATATTAATGATGTGTTACCATGCCTAAGGTCCTGGATAAGCATAATTTATTATTTTTAATCTAAATAAGTAAATAAATATAGGAGTCATAGGAGAAGCTTCTTTCTTAATCTTATCTGTATTCTGGCATAAGCACAGTCATAACAAAATTAAAATATTTTATATATTCTTCCCATTTAAGAACGTACCCCTATCAAAACTCTGATTTCACTCAAACAGTAAGGAAAACATCAAGCTGATGAAATTTATCACCTAAGTGTGTGTTGCCACTCTACTGGTTTAATATGAGAGTAAGGAAGGGATTCAGGACACCACATGGAAATGCAACTATCACTTTCCCTTGGTTACAAAATACTGAATGATATTTGAGTCTTGTTTGTACAGCAAACCAATTATGTATATCAAAACCAGTATTGTCCTTCTTATTTTATTTACACATTTTAATCATTATGTTGCTTCCTTCAGACTACTGCATATCAGATTTGAAAGTGTAGTAAAAATAAATAATTAGCAGTTAATCTAGAAAAATACATCTAGAAAAATAAATCCAGCTCAAGATTTACATTTTTCTGTGTTTTCTAACCATAAATTTGTGGAGAGAAAATTACTGGTTTCTCACTGCTATAGGGTTTTTTTAATGTGAGTAGAAAACATCTAACTGTTCAATGTCATCTATTTTTATACATTTTGAAAACCTCATGGGCATTTTGAGTGCAGGTGTAAGTAACTGGTAATGCAGATGCTGAGCATGACCCTTTCTGTGTTTGTCAGAAGCATGGAATTTGGGGATATAATCTGATCTCTCATTATGACAGAAAAAGTGTAGCAACAATTAGATCAGAAGTAGTTTTACATTTAATTCCATTGTAGAACTGGATGTATTAATAATACCGCATTAGTTATGTGTAGGGAAATAGCTTTCATACACCCATTCGTAAGGCTTACTCAATTTAATGCCGAATCAAAGCCAGCCATTCAAATCTGAGGGAAGAATATGGACACAAATACTTAAAAAGACACAATACTCTAGTCCATGATGCTGTATTCTACACACAGCTTTTTCATTAAGTTCATTTCAGATAGTCTCAGTTTCTTCTTCAGGGAAGATTCCTGTAAAACCAGTGAGAGTTCTGGCCACCTACAGGACAAAGAACAGAACCGACCTGAGCCACACAGAGTTTTATGTCATCTAAAGTTAGCAAGTTTAGTTGAATTGGTTCAAGAACCCCAGTGGAGATTTAAGCAGATCAAGTAGTCCTCTGTTTGGGCAGAGAAAACCATCACCTGTTGAAATTGCTCACATTCCTGAGTTTAAGCAGGGTCTTTATCTCTGTATTTTTCTCTCATTATTCTTGCCTTTGGAGAATTTGGCTACTGTGAGTATTTCCTGTTCCATAGAGCTACACCATGGATAAAGGATGAGGTGCTATAGGAGTATGCAGGCCTACAGAGCCCTAAGCATGTATTTATACATTTCCCACTGATTCATCTTATTACAAAAACACTTTCTTTTTAATAAAAGTCCTTTTTCTCTATTCCCCCTCTTCCTTCCCTTTGTGTATTCCATGTGCTTAGGAACAGTGCCACATTCTGGCCCTGTACACACAGTGCTGTGTCTACAGCGAGATCAGACTTTTGATTATGCCCAAAAGTTACTTTTTCAGTAATTACTTCACACATCTATGCATGCAGTTATCTAGTTGGCTGAAACCAAATCCTGATTGGGATTATTTTTCTTTCTCTGGCCTTAATGGAAAGATGCAAGGAAGCAGCTTTAGACTGACTTTCAGAAATGAGTCCGTCTTATCAGGAATTAGTGTTCTGCTGAATTTTGCCAACAAGGCTGCTGAAGTTTGAAGAATATGAGATGCTACAAAGCAGCCAGGTGGCACATGTCAAGGGAAAAGGTGGTGGGGGACTCTTTTGGTCTGCTGTGATTTTCAGCAGGTACAGAGTATTTTGAATGGAGAGCTTTTTATCGTTCAGATACATTTGCACTGATTCCCTCTGGAGCTGAAAACAAAAACAACCAACAAAAATGTCAGTCAAGAGCAAATCAGTTCCTCTGTTTGGGGAAGCCTGACTGTAATCTTGAAAAAATGTATTTTAGCATTGTTTATGCCCAAATGCTGGTAAGGAAGATGGTGCCCTTTGATGAGTGCTACACTCTGTATTGGAGTCCCAGCTTCAGTTTGGAGGTTTGGTGTTGCAAAATCTCCCTCTCCCTTACCAGATCTGAATGACTCAAGTACTGCAGCACTCCAGGGTGAAATCTGAATCTTTTGAATTTTCACCTGCCACTGGACAAACACACTGCTGGAGTGCATTCACTCCAGCAGCTGCAGATGTTTGCACTTTCGGAGAATGAGGAGATTATTTCCTTCACCGAAAATAAGAAGAGTTCATCGAGCACTCCTGAATAAAAGCATGAGTCCAGCCCAAGCTCAGAGCTGCTGAAGGGTGGTAAGGAAACCCCAGGCTCTGCAGAGCAGATGGGCTTTCCTACCAGCTGGCTGGCACTCTCTCCAGGGAATGCTCAGCAGGCAGAAGAGCAGCTGAGGCACAATTCCCTTCAACTTGTACTCAGGGCCATGCTGTACCCTCGAGAGGCAAACAGCACTGACAGTACCTGCCCATGTGTGGTTCAGAATCACTTCATTCCTTTAGATAAATGGAGATTTCATGGAATGACCCATTCCTCAACAGAATTAAGTCAAGCCTTCCATACGGTCTGCTTTCCAAAAATATGACAGTGGGTTTTCCTAAATCAGAAATGCAGAAACATGTGCAATGTCATAGTGGTAACTTCCACTGTTATGCATCCATCTGAGACTCCCAGACCTATCTTGCATTTAGTGAGAAAAAGAAAAGAACCAATGCTTCACTTCGTTATCCTCTTCTCACCTAATTTTCTTTTAAATTTCATTTTCAAGCCTTTCTGCATTGCAGAGAAGTATGTGTCAACAGACCAGAATTAAAAAGGTGACAAACTGTGAAGAATTAAAACTTCTAATTTAACAGATGAGCAACTGCAAATAACAAAATCTCAGACAAACACAATTTTAATGAAAGGTGACATGCTAGAGATAGGAAGTTTTCCCCCTCTCTCCTCATCATGCAACAACAAATTAGTTTAGGAAGCCATACAATAATGCTGTGAATGCAATAACAAATTCATATCCTGTGCTGTTAGTTTTGTTTGCTTGTTTGCTTTCTGAAACCATATATGACACTTCTTTCGTAATAGTGTATTTTCTTCACACTAAATGTGTCAACATTTGTTCATGTCTGGACTCGCTCTCATTCTTATTACGATCAGGGTACGGCTCGTGTTCTTCACCTCCTCAGCGGAGCTTTACATTTCAGCTGCTGAGGGATGAGGGGAGGGCTGGCACTGTAGAAGCCTTTCTGGAGTTTTCCAGCACCTTGTGATGTAGAAAACTGACTGGATACATGTTGGCCACTTGCTTTTAATGAAATTTTCCAGTGTGATAAACATCAGAAGGAAAAATAAACAGGGATATAAATGAACATACTGAACTTGAGCTCCTTTACTGCTTGTAGTGGCACTACATGCTGGCCAATAATTAACATGAGTGGGTTCCCTGAAGTCACGCCAAATCCACAGCCAATATAAAGTAACGAACCTTTGTAGAAGTTATTGAGTAGCTACACTGATTTATAGCAATTTGGGATTTTGGCCCAGTCAAATGTATTCTACCTATCTTATAGGTGAATGCACTACTCTTTGAGTGTACCCAGCAGCTGTTTAAAAAGCCAGCAGAGTGTTAAAAACTCCTTTTCACTAAATACCAGCACCTCCCTTACTCAAAGGGTGTAATTTAGATCAATGAGATTTAAAGGCAGTTCACCTACTGTCAGTGAGCATCACTTGGCTGCCTCTCTGAGGATCACATTGGAATAAGTTTTCAGATGTGTGCAATTGAGCTCAAGCACAGAGAGAGGCTGAATAACTTCAAATCTCTTCTTAACAAAACATGTGTTTCCTCCATAGCAGGTGGTCACCACATGCAGCCTTAGGAAGGTTCTAACTTAGAATGTATTCTCATAGTTAAGGTCATTGAAATAGCACTTTTTGTCCTACTGTGCTTGAAAGAATAAAGAATATCAAGGATTTTCTTAAATTATTATTATTATGTGAATCAAATAACAAAAAAATTTACCCAGATTCGATGAATGAGATTTCCAACCCATTTCCTGGGAGTCTTTGAGGTAACTCCCCTACCAGTTCAAAACATGTGTGGTACAAATTTCCCTAGATAGCAGAGTACCCTAATTTTTACCTTTTCTCTACTCATGTACTTGAAAATAACTCTCTCCTTTATTTCCATACTCGTGGCAGGTGCCACAGTAAATCAACCAGTGGGAATCTCTCAGATGCACCTCTGCCTTACTGGGTATTAATGAGGTTTTCCATTTAACTTCCATTAGGGAATGGTTTCAAGACTTCAGCATATGGGACTTGCTGTTTAAACTGTTTAAAGTGACACTTTGGCTCTGGGAATGTAAAGTATATATGACAATGGAGGCTGTTTTCCCATGTAACCCATCTGTGATTAATTGTTGTGCATTTTATGTAATCATGTGAATTTAAAGCAAAAGCTACAACTTACATTTTTCCCCTCTTGAGGCATAAAATATGTTACAGCATGGACCAGCTGTATCTTTGTAGACCGCAGCTAAATTTCATCATAAGTTACTCTGTTTTATGTGTGTTTGGGGATAAAGAATAAATAATGGAACTGGGGGGTCATTTTGCTTAGGTTATACCTGACAATTGAAAGGCCAGGAAGTATTAGCAAGCAAATATTGGAAATTATTAGAAGAAAAAGCTTAGAGGTGGCCAATGTAGAAAAAGGAATATTATCACTTACAATGTCGCATTAAATTAAATGACAGCTGTTCTTTTTACATCACAGTTGAACTAAACCCAAATATTTCCCACAGCAGCGAGGGACAGTGGTCTGGACTGTTACCTCATTGTGCTGACTTGGTACAAACACAAATCAGAGAGAGACAAACACCTTCTGTAATAGTTACATAAAAGAGAATTAATGATTTGGAGGAGAAATGAGAACTCCACAGTAATATTTTAATCAGCAAGATAGGCAGCTGTCTTTGCACTCAGGAAAAATTAATGTCAGGACCTTTCCTTAAGAAATTAACTATTATACTGGCTTTGTCAGAAAGAAGAAAAGGACAGATATCCCACTTGTTGCAGCTTCCTTCTCTTGCACAATATATTAAATAATAAACCTGAGTATTAATTCAACAGGGACAAAATATAATGCAGAAATTATAATGCATAAATTAAAGCATTCATTTAAATTAACAAAAAAAAAAAAAGATGGTACGATGCAGAACCATCTGTACTGTGCCATATGCCAGGTAGAAGGACAAATGAAAATCAAATAAGATCATTAATAATGTTTCTGGGAATAGTTAAATATTTTCAGCAAATTAGATTACAGAGATCATTACATTTTTTAAACAGGAACATAGTGTTGCCATTATTTATGTGTAAGATACAGACTTAATGTGGAACATGTCACATAATTAACTTAAACAATATTACAGTATTTTATGAAGCCTTCTCTATTATTTAGAAAATTTATAAGCCTGTAAACAGGCTATCCAAGTTCCTTACTCTCTCAACTTTGACCTAAAAGGGAAACAGGAGCCCAAGTACAATTCAGGATCTCCAATCCTTTCAGCTGGTATTCCTCAACTCAAAATTGTTGAAGGTAAAGGGATGTTGTGAGTCATGTAAGCCGTGGGGACTGTTCTTTGTGGGTCCTAAGGACTCACAGAGACCTTGGCAGCAAGCAGGATCTTGCTGTACAAAACCCTTCCTAAAAATCAGGTCTGTTTACTATAGCTAAAATTAGAAAGTGCCATCACTTTGATTCGGTAGTCCTCAGAGAAGCCGAGCGAGGCAGTCTGGCTGCACGTCAGCACAAGTTCCCTGAACACAGATTTGTGGGAAGAAACCACAAAATATATTTTACAAGCACCTGCAGAAGGTAAGATAGAAACACCAGCGAGACATCTTCCAGTCCAGGCCCTCGCCTGCCTCAACAAGACTGCACAAAGCAGTGGAAAATATTCTGTGGGGAATAACCTAGTTTGAAATTTTCTGCGTTGTCATTAACATGAAGTTTCCATTGATTACTTTACTTCCTAACTGATATATCTTAATGTACTGGGGATTTTCCCAACAACTTTCTTATAATCACAGTCATTCTTATTCCTTTATAAAAGAGCTGTTTCCATTTTGTTCATGCACATTCGGCATTGCTAGTTTCTAGCAACTCTTTTTGTCTCCCAAGTAAATCATGTTTCAGTCTTTTAATTTTCATCTTATGTAAATCCCTCCAACTATAATAATGACTCTGCGGCTCATCTTTGAACTGTACTCAATTTGCCCAGACACTTCTCTCCAGTGAAGATATCCCTGCATCTAAAAAGTCACAGAAAAGAACCTTATTTTTTTGCTCTACAGCATAATGACTCTGCATGCTTCCCTAACTTTTCACTGCTATGCTGCAAAATCATCTCTAGTTTCTGATCTGTTATCTCCCTGAACATTGGTAGTGATGAGCTTTCCTAGATCGCTCCCTCCCACTGAATTTCTCTTCTGTTAATTTCCTCTAGATATACTTTAATTTTCAATGGCTCTAAGGCTTGCCTGTTTTTTTTGGTCTATACTTTAAGCTCTTTTTAATTTGGTTTGAGTCTCTGGTATTTGCAACTCTTCACAAGCTAATGTCATCTATGGATTTCACTAATTTTATCTTTCTCTCATTAAGTTTATTCTCCTGCTCTTTTTAAAAGTATAAAAAAATAACACAAGTGTCCTATAAGATCAAATTAAACACAAGAAACATTCTTGTGGCAGCCTGTACACTGCTACTCTTTAATTCAGTGGTTCATCCTCCTTCCAGATCCTAATGTATACTGCGTGTCCACACACAAAGCAATTGCTGTGGGTGCACATTTTGAGATCCATGAAGAATTAATGTAGTTCATATTACACCCGTCATGCTCTCCCCAGTGCCTAATGCTGTAATATGTTTTCAAGGACAGCACCTGAGCTGGAGTAGCAAGGTTACCCTCTGTCAACCCAAATCACTTCTTTATGTCTAACTCGTCAAGGACTTTAGTCACTGCCCTATAGGAATGCTTTAAACAGACATATCTGTATGAGAGAATATCCTATAACCTGCGGTGTGTCCAAACTTCCTGGTTCAGATCCTTGGTTTCAGATCTCTTTATCAGAGATAATTCTCTGTGACTGTTGGCACTCAGAGGTAGTTGTGAGAAAGGGCTGAAGTCAGGTGCTCTGAAGATAAAGACAGCAGGAAGTTCAGCCACAGAAAAATGCAGGGATTGGGCAAAGGGTGTTGAGCAAATCACAGCATCAATCCTGCAAACATTTGCACCTGTGACATGGAGTGACAAAGCAGCAAAACTCTGTTGCATCTAAAAGCTGAGACTGGCAGACATTTGGAACATCATCACGTGCTGAAATTGTCTAAGGAGCAAATTAGTTTCCGGAAGATTTTCAGAGCAGTCTGAGAACTTACTTTCCCTGTCTTTTTTAGACAGGTAGAGACGGCCACAAAAATTTTTGGTTACAACCAGCTGACAAAACATAAGCCCACCAGCCAGGAGGTTTTTGACTCTGGAACATCAGATTTGCACTAGCAATCATTTCCCATCTCCTCCAGAAATAAGAGACAACAGGAAATACAAATACAGGACATGACCAGGAAAGGGTAAGTATTGACCAGCATGGTGAGTTCAGCACAGCAGACAGAGGCTCCAGCTCTCAGTCTTGCAGCAGAGACCTAACTCACATGTGCAGGTGTTCCTTGGGGTTTGCAATTCTTCCCGTCCACCTCAGTCCTGCTGGGAAAGAGGAGCTGTTGGCCTTGGCGAGAACTGGGGGACAAGGTCTCAGTTCCTGAAACTAGAGTCAGGAAGAGCTGTGGAAGTGAAGTCTTCCTGCTTATTACGTTCCTAGATATTTAATGAAGTCCTGGGAATAGAGATATTTTAGAATTTGGAGTTTAAAGTGTCAGTATCAAAGATTTGCTCCATCCATGTAGTTTCTCCCTAGTGTTTATTTTATCTAGTTTGGAAAAGCAATTTTGTGTTCTCCCTATGAGTGTATATACGTGTGTGTATGTGTGTATATATAAAAAATGCAGATATTTATAAAACACATATATACTACTTCCCTTAGTTTCAAAGTGTCATTCCCTGTGGCCTTACCTCTATTACACACATCATTCATTAGATTATGAAAACCATTAATGTCAGGCAGCAGAACCAAAGGAATTCACTAAGGGAGCACCATTAGCATATCAAGTAGCTATTTCTCAGCTAAATATTCCTGACAGCCCTCATTACATATGATGGATGGGCTTTATAAGAGGTAGCATTTCCAGAAGAAAATAAAATCTCAGCATTCTACCACATGTGGCCCAATAACTAGATATCATTTTTTGACTGTCTGTTTGCATTTCTTTCCTTTTTTTTCTTTCAGAATGAAAGAGTTGTAAAACTCACAAATAGATTAACTGCATAATTCAAAATTCATTAAAAATTGTGAGCCTAATTTAGCCTAGTTTCTGAATTCTGCACGTGCTTTAGTCATGGGACATCAAACACTGTGTGTCATCCTAGCTGTATTGCCAGCAGCCTGTCAGAAATAAAAAGAGATGTAACTGAAAAAGCAAGTAAGGCTGGCTTTTAAAAGACCATGTAATGCCAAAACTTTTTGTGAGTTTAAACCCAACATTTTCTGAGGGAAGAAACACAATTTTAAAAGAAAAAAAAATCACTGTAGCAATGGCTTCAGGAGTTTATGAATTCTGGCAGCACCTCATGAAAATGGGCACATGGAGCCACAAACAAGCACATCTAAACATGTAGTGACACTGGCACTCTCCTGCCCAGTGGACACATCCGTGGCACCTGACAACACCCTTGGATGGGAATGCAGACCCCCAGCACTTCATTAAATGGGACAGGAAATAATTTCCCATTTTCTTCTGTGCCAGTAGTGGAGCCCATGTACCAGCAGATTTGACCCTTACATCTCTTATGTTTCTTTCATGTACTGATTTCCCTTTTTTTTTTTTCAAAAACTGCAGTGTAATTTGTCGAGCATAATTTATTATGAATACTGCTAAAATTTCATGGTTCTCTGACCCTCTAAATCTGAAGTGATTTGACTTCAATGAGGCAGAGTACTCTTTTGCAAACCAAATTATAAAACAGCATGGTATTAATTTTATTATTATTCAGAAATGAGTTTTATTGCAGAATCAGGAAATTGGCTGGACACCTACTGCACAATGATCCCCAGTGCCACATGCTGATCAGGCAGGAGGATGTATTCAGTCAGTTTCTTTTCCCAAATTTCCCATCTACCTGCTAACTTGTTAGCTTGTTTCAGTTATCTTTTTTTTTTTTTCACTGTTATTTAGAGGAAGCGTTCCACCAGTAATGGAAAGAGGTTTGTTAAACAAGTCATTTAAAAACAGAGAGACAGAGAAGCCATTCCTTAGGCAATTGCTGAAATCATTCACATAACACTATTTAACTCCCCAAGAAGCTTTTTTTCCTTCCAGGTCCCTTCCAACTCAGCATATTCTGTGATTCTGTATAATTCTTTAGCATTTGAATGCACCAGATCTGAGGTGCTAACACTTCTGCAGTACTTCCAACCAATCCAGAAAAGAGCCAGGAGTTTTTAAATGTCTCAGCATTTTAAGAACTACTTTTGTGGGGTTTTCTGGTGATCAAACTCTATGAAGTGTGCTTTTTCCTTAATGTGGGATGCTTCAGAAATGCAGAGCGCTCATCTTCTGAAAATGAGGGCTCTAAAGCAAATGAAATTTGCCACACAAGTATTAAAGGGCCCAAAATAAATTCTCTCCTTTGACAACCCTGTCTGATACAATTGCAAGTAATTATAAAACTATTGAAAAGCAGTTAGCTAGCATTTTCAACACTGTAGCACAGGATTCCTGGCCAAGATGTATATTGAGATATCTTAGATATTAATGGAGTTGTAATGAAATATAATGACAGTAATACTTACTGCCTATGAAAACATTAAAATGCTTACAATTACCTTTCTCACACAATTAATTTCAACATGATATTAATCCAATTGTGGTATTTATTATGCAAAAATAAAACTGTAAGGGCATATTTTCAAGACACTCTGAATATATTTCTTCAGACTACTTCACATTTATTCTAGTATCAACACTTATATTTAAATGAAAATGAGCAATTGCTCATAGAATTTCAGTGCAGGAAAATCAACTCTGCCACGTGTAGTTTCTGAAATGTTAGTTTAAACATTCAGTTCTCATCAACCAGTGTGAACAATAAATCACAGCACACTTCATGGAAGATGTAAATTGTCAAGTAAGAGTAAATGTATTCATTGCTTTAATAACTATCTGTATGTCCTAATATATTAATATATTAATTTTCATAATTCACACCGCCCAGACAATTGTTTAGGCAGAAATTTATATACAAAGATATGATATATCTTGAGAATTTAGAGTTGAGAATTCATTTAGTAAGGCTAAAACCTTAGTGTTCCCTAGCGAGGTGTCAGTTTTGAAGTCATTCCACTGAACTGTAGGAACTGGAACAGGTCTGGGGCAGAAAGTGCTTAAGATACACCAGAACAGCCATTGGTCTCGTTCTTCAGCTGGGTGGATTTTCATGTGCCCTTCTTCATGGTGTTGCACTTATTTATCATTATCATCCCATCTGCAAAAGAGGAACACTACTTCTGGCTTCTTTTGTAAAATGTTTTCAGGTTTATATATGAGAAATACATTAAAGTAAAATCCAAATTAGTAAATAGATTTGCTTTCATTACTCTTGAAGAGCAGAAGAATAGCAGTTGTTCTGTATTACTAGGGGAAAAAAGAAAGATCAGACTTGTTTCTTCTCCTTGTAAGTTCCTACACATCTTTCCACAAAGAGAGATTGATGATTCAGCCATTGCCACCCTTCTGGACCTCAGTCTTGACAAATATCGTTCACATTGCATCTTCATTCACAAGAAGGTCAGAAAATATTTAGACATTTTCAATATACAGGCATTCCTTCAACACGTCTCCAGATTATAGACAGATAAAGGTACATACTGCTGAGTAGTCCTGTGAGTATACAGTGGTGTACTAATGGTTACAAATATTTTCAGTTTGTGATGTACTGTTTCAAAATCAACACATTAGTAAGAAGCACTAACTGGAGGTTCCAGGTCTCCAGAATAAGTCAGCAAGCAGAACTCTCGGGTTGTTTGCTTTCCCTGCCCAGCCTGCGCCCCCAGCAGCAGTCGATGGCCCGGTGGGGTGCCCCTTTTGCCCTCACTGAAGCCAGGCTGTCCCCAGGGGCAGTGCTGGCAGGTCCCCTGGCCCCGCTCCGTTCCCCACCCCACTGACAGCCCGTGGGCTCTGCAGACACACGGCAGCCATCTCGGAAATGTTTGATGGCAGCGCTGCCAGTGGCACTGACAGGGTTTTACACGGGTTTACACGTGTACGGTGAATGAAAACATGAGCGGTTCAGACATAAGTGGCATGTTTACACATTAAAGCAGCGAGGAGCCTGGAACAGATGAGCACACTGCCTTCAAGCCAGCCCTGCTCAGTGTGGTGCTTGCTCAGAAGATCTTCAAGAGATGCTCTTGCCCGTTCTCTCTGACTTTGACCCTGCAGCCATTGAGTCCCAGCTGAATCCTTTCCCACTTGTAGGACTGAGTGCTCTGTGTTCCCAGAGCCACACAGCTGCAGCAGATCTCAGATCAGCAGACCAATTCCAATTAGCATTTCATTTCCACAGTGTGTGGGGCAGGAGAAAGGAAAAGCAGCAGATATAAAATGCCTTATCTGCATTTGGGAAAACATGCAATGAGGCAGTACTTTTCTTCTAACATAGTATAGGGCATTAGCTGGGTCAGAATTATTCCCTGCTTATTCCAATGTCTCTTTTACCGGCAAGAGTGTACCTGGCAATGTCAGGCTCTGATATCTTGACATGGAATCTGCTTTGTAGGAGGATATGTCAAAATAGGAGGTCTAAGTCTCTGCTGTGAATTCTTCCGTTGAGAAAATGGCTAATTCTCTGTGCAACATTTCCGTGTTGCTTTCTCTCTCTCAAGTTTGTAAAAACCGTACGTGTATTAGAGCCCTTAGAAGTGCTGCTTTTTAGGAGAGTCATATTTCTTTGTGAAGCTTTTTACACTGGCAGTCAGTCAGGAGGAAGAGGAAAGAGCAACATAAGGGTACTCCTTGTGGAATGAGACACACAACTATAAACAGGAGTAAAGGAGATAAGAGAGAAATGTGAAGGAAGGAATGAGGGAATGAAAAAAGACCTGGAAAAGAGAGAAAGGCAATGACAAATCCTGGTAGGGATTCATAAGGGAAAGCTGAAAACTTATATAAAGAAGAAGAATGTAGAGAAAAATACCATAAACCATGGTTGGGGGGCGGGCAGGGTGAAAAGAAAGAAAAATGGAAAAAGTGAAAGTATATGAGAAGGGATAAGTAAAACAGTAATAAAGGTTTCTTCAAGGCTGGGGTCTGTAAATGAGGAGAGGGAAGAAGATACTGAGAGCGTGATTGTGCACAGACTAAAGAATAATGTGGGAAGCAGGGACACGGTGCTGCCTTTAGCAAATACACAGAGCTCTAATCCTGAGCAGATACTGCCCAGAGCCCTAATGCTTGGCTGAAATAAACCTTCAGGCCAGGTGACGGAGAGAAGCTAGTGCAGGTACCATTAGTGTATGATCTTCCTTTGACTGCAAAAGATGGCAGTGCATGAAGATTTGACCCCTGCACAGTACCTGATACTGCAGCTGTAGAAATCTGGGAGCTCTGCCTCACCAATTGAACACTGAGATTATTTCATGCTTTCTTTACCAGGGATTTTTAGGCAATTATCCTTCTATTTCTAAACCCTTCATTTGCTGATTACCATGAATTTCCCATAGCACCTTCCATAATAACCTAGCATAAACAGAAGCACCAGCATGTATAAATTAAGGAAAAGAAACAGAACTGGAATTATATCATATAATCATATCCTTCTCCCTACAGAGAACCAAAAGGAAAATTAATCTTTTGTTGTGTGCATCTGGGAACTTTAATAATATGGTAAAAATAAAAATCACATTTTCATAAGTTCATCTCTTAATTGATTAAGTAACAAAGCAGTACCATATTGCATAGGGAAACATTGAGTTTGAAACAAAAGCCAAAGCTAACAGTATTTAAAACAACAGTTTTAAAATGGTGCCAAATTCCTCTAACTCTCTGTTGGTGTTCCTCTAATCGTAGAGAGTTTTTTCCACTAAATATATTAGGCTTTTTCCAGTTCTTGCTCCCTTTCTCTCACCCTCTCCTCTTCCAAATGGGAGTGGAAAGATATGAAAACTGAGCAGAAAAAGAATAACTGTCTTCATGCAGAGATGTGCTGTTATTGGAGCTGAGATAAAGAAATGAACTGTCATTTTCATCCTAAAAAGAAGTAGGAACTACAGGCACACAATTCTCAGGAGACTCCAACCTCAAGTTTGCAAAAAGTATTCAGCTGACCATATTATAACATTGAGAATGATTGAATTTCATTGTCAGGAAAGTTTGTCTTTTTTCTTCCCCCTTTAGTCTTTCCAACCTAGTAACCACGAATCTACCATTATCATGACTTGCACGTAAGTCTGAAGATGAATTAAAAAGCGTGGCATGATTCCCAAGCACATCCATTCCAACCAAACACATATTTCAGATTTAGGATTCTGCCTGGGAGAGAAATAGGTATCTATCAATGGCTGTGAATTTGAGCAAGAGTAGCTGACTAAAGACTCAGGTGAAGAAGTGCAGAGAAATATCTTGTGGATCACAGTGATTAATTTCTCTGTGTTTATAGACTTCCAATATATTAAAATTATTTGCTTCCCTGTATGTGCAAGTAAAGACTGCTCACTCTTTGCCTTTGTGAAAAAGGGCTCGAATTTAAAAGAAAAAAAAAAAAGAGGACAGACTGGTACTAATTCAGAAATACTGGACAAGTAAATAGGCCTCCTTCCATGCAAGGATATATGTTGGTGCAGTTTGCCCTTTGCAAGTTCTATATTTTTCTTTACATGCAATTATCCTCTGCTATCCACACTGCAGTGAGTTATGGCAAGCATAAATCCTGCAGGTTGCATGACACACAAGGCTCCTACTGCTCTGAAACTGCAACAAACCTACAAGGCCGCTTCTAAAATCTTGTAAGCTTCTTGAAGTCAGCTTATATCTATTTCTTTATTATGCACTAAGGATGCTTTATACGACATACAGAATATCCAAGTTTTTCCCACCCTACAAAGTCACATGAAATTCAGCAAGCTCAAATGAGAAATCAACTGCTTTTTTAGCAGTCTAGGGCATTTATGATTTGGATAAATTAGCAAGGAATCTTGTCCTCTCTTCCTCTGTAGAAACTTTTCAACCAGAAATGAGCTGTTTACAAGCCAAATGGGTCAAAGTCTATGTCCTCTCTAGTGAAAAGATATTACTCTAAATCACATTTTGGGTCTAAAGAAAACATAAAATACATTTAAAAATACTAATTTACAACATTTCTGTTATCAATTTACAAGTGGTAAACGTGCCATCTATAGTGTCTTAGTGGAAATTTTATATTATTCAATATAATGAAAACCAAAATAAACTGCAGGTTGTTTTCCTACATGGTTCATGACTGTTTGTTGTCATGGTTTTCCTTTTGAAATGCAGTTGTTACTAAAGACATGCTCCATTCAATTCCGCATCAGTTTTCTCAAAAACATGGGTACCTCCTTTTTCTGCAGAATGTGAGAGCTGAACTGTGTCCCTTTCCTTGCAGTTGATTCAGAGTGTATTTCCCAACATCTACAGTTGGAAGCAGTACCCAAAACACTGCAATATATCTACTGACACAACGGAATGAATGATCAATTCCTAAGGCTCAGCCTAAATCAAATCATTCATTGTATTTTGTTTGGTCCTCAGAACTGGGGGGCAAATAACACACGTTAATCTATTAATTTTTATGAAATATTGTGATTAGATTCAAAAGATTAGGAAATCTTTTGAAAACATGGAGTATTCAAATGTTTGCTGCATGAAGACGTGGTAGATACCATAGAGGTGCTTGCCACAAGAGATGTATGAATTTTTAATTTCTCCCTCAGTGGCTGGATTTTCTGTGGAGGAGATCCAGAGAAAATCCCCCAACTAATTAAGCAGACATCCAAAGTTATTAAGCTTTGTCTTGCGAGGTCCAGAAGAGAACAGCCTGATCTTAGCCCTGCACAGCAGCTGGGGAAGAGGAGAGTTCTGCTTGCAGCCCTTCCCTGCTCAGCAGAGTCTGACAGCCACTCGGGCTGGCTGCTCACGGCAGCTCTCGTTAAATGGGTCGACTGGGCAGACTTTGGAGAATTACATCTCAGGTAAATATTCTGGAGGGATAAGATTCTCACAGTGTGTTGTGGTATAGTCTGTCAGGGTTGAGTCTGGTCCGTATTACAAAATCACTTTCATAACTACTGTCATGCTGGCAAGCCTGAGGAAAGATGAGAGACTGAAAAAAATGGTCTTGTGGTGATTCTTGTAGGTCACGATAGAAGTGGCAGGGGAAAATATTCTTTCCTCCTAACCTGTTCACTTGCAGATATATCAATTCATTCTCCACAGGTGATGCATTTTAATTAATGAAGAAGTTATGTGGGGGAAAAAAACACAAACAAACTGGAAACAGAAAGGAAGCAAGACTTTTTTCTCTGGTGCGGAAAATGGGCAAAATTTGCCTACACAGAGGTCCTTGTAGTTGAACAGAAACATGAGTGTGAAAAATGGCAAGGGAAAATGATTGTGCGGTGGAATGGGCCAGTAACGTTCGTTGTTGATTTAGGGCCTGGTTTCAATTTGTATAAAACTCCCTTCAATAAGACTGCCTTATTAAGATAACCCAGTAAAAGTCAAAAATATTGACTTAATGGAAATAATTTGATTACATTTTGTTAGGTCTTTCCATTAACAATATTACCTTTTAGTGGCTTTCTTAATTAGCCATTGATTGGAACACAAAACAATTAGCAACTGACAGACCAGTCTAGATTCAAAATTTTCAAAACTTTTGACTAGACTGACCAGTTTAAGCTCAGGAGGCTTATGGACCTGACAGCTAAGAATAAAATCAGTTCCCAGAGGTACTTTCTCAGGTGGGGCTGGGAAAACACACTTCATGATGGCATGGAGAGGAAGTTTAAAAAATTATTCTCTGGGTTGCATTCCCATGTTCATCTAAACTGGAATGTTCAAATACACCTCTCTTCAGTGTTGGATTAGCAACTGCAGATAGAGGCTTGTGGCATAAACCCATCCTATGTGGTTTTTTAAAATTGAATTTTGATGAAAATTGAAAATCTCAACTGCTTTGTTAGCTGTTCCCTGTCAGCATCAAAGACTTTTCCAATTTCAGCAGAAGGGACAGAGCTTTCCCTCAGCAATACAGCCAGTGATGTAGAGCTTCCCTCAGAAATACTCTTGGAAGTTCATATAACTATGTGCAAACTGCTTTAAAGAGCAGCAGCCCATCTGCCCAGCTTTGCAGCTGGTCCCTTTCGTGTTCTCCACATCTTGTCCAATGCAGTATGGAAAATAAACAATTTTTTTTTTGCTGTTGCTGCAGCTGCAGTTTCCTCCAAGAGAATCTTGTCTTCAGCACCCAACCAACAAATCCAGTTTAGTAATGTCTATTAAAAACCTCTTTCAGTCCCTCTAGATAGGCACACGCTACATCAGAAACACAGCTTTTAGGGCATAGGGCACTGTGACATTTGCTTCACCAATATGTTTAGTGCTTTTCCTTTTCATATTAGCATATAGATATTTGAAGTTCACTTATGTACAGGCATAAATCTGAAGTAGCAGGCAGTTAGTCCTTACCTTAACGTGCAA
Source organism: Origma solitaria (assembly GCA_013397895.1). NCBI lineage: Eukaryota > Metazoa > Chordata > Aves > Passeriformes > Acanthizidae > Origma > Origma solitaria. Next base: position 250,915 of record VZRL01001509.1, read on the forward strand.
ATGTAGCCTAACACACTTCTCTTTAATTACTGATGTTCTTCAAGTCAAGAAGTGCCTGAAGAACTGTATCTGAATTTGGCCTGCAGGAATTCTGGTAGGTGTCTCACGGTTTAATCTTTTTTGAACATAACTACTCCTAAATGCATTAACAATTTCTTTATTCCATACACGTTCTGTCAAATCTCACTTTTATAGTTATGAGAATTATGTACTTCTTTCTACAAAGCATAACGCTTTTGAGTTAGATTGTGAAATTGTCCAGAATATTGGTTTTGAGTTTGATCAAGTAGTTTTTCATTTTTTTATCAACCCACTTCAGCAATCTTTTGTGTCTGGCATCTTAAGGTGTTTTTTATAGCTTCCAGGACCATTTTTGTACTTCTTTTTCACTCTTTCTCCTCTTTTTAAAAAATATATGGGTTTGAAGTTTTTATAACAACCTAGGGTCTGAGTCACCAATGCCATATGAGACCAATCTTTTCCAAATTATTAAGTCGTGTTTTGCTTTTCTTTTTCTGTACAGCATAAACCAGAATGTCCCTCAGAGGAATATGCTACATTCTTCTGTAGACCAAGACCTCCTGACTACTACTTTTTGGTACCTGGACAAGCACATCATGTGTCTAGCTGTTCCTATGAATATCCAGGTTTCACAGTTTTCACAGTGAAAGGAGAAAATCCTGTTCTTTAATTTACGTACATGTAGTTAGAGTGAAAGTACCATGGAAGAAATATATCTGATTGACAAGGATATTACTAAAGTTAATTTTTTAATAAAAGATCATGAGGACAGGAGAGGAAGAAACTTAGTCACCATCCATTACTTTATTGAGTCTTAAGTGCTCCAGGAAAGCAAGACACATTGGACTGTTGTTTTCTGCCTCCCAACGTGTTAACTATTTGCTCTTGAGTAGATTTTCCACAGCTGTCTCTTTTCACACTCGATCTTCCTGCTTGCTGCAGTCCCATGGCAGGCAGTCCCAGCACACACGCTGCTCAGCTGCTCCGTGTGTCCTTCAGTCCTCTTTAATTGGTGCACAGCTTGCACTCTGTGCAATCCCTATTCCACAAGGACGGAATTTGTGCAGGCAAAACACCAGAGCAATCTTCCCCAGAAAGCCAGATGTTTCATTTCATCGCTTGCATGGCTGGCGTGGTCCTACCGAGGGAGAGCAGGGGAGATCTGTGCCTCTTTCTTAAATCAGACGCAGAGTTAATTCGCCACTAAGTTAACTGCCTCTGATTTTTGAAGCAAATTGGTTTTTTCAGCATTCATTTGGAAATAATTTGAAAGGAAAACAAGCAAAGCACATCAAAATAATTGCAACTCTGGGTAAAAAAAAAAAAAAGAACTTCTCTGTGGCTTTGAGCACCTTATAAATTGCTTCTCAGTTAAGACATTCTTGAAAGACATATACAGCAAAATGCTCTCATCTGAATTTTAAGAAAAAGTATGATGATTGCGCTTGTTAATTGTGTTTGTTTTCTTATGACTAATTTATTAAGGACAATTGAGAAAGCTAAAGCATTTGAACTGATTTTCCATTTGTTTGGCTATTAAAGTTCCTCTGTGAAATGTATGTTTACTTAAAGTATCTCCAGCTACCCATTTACAATGCATTTGTTAAATTAGTTAAGAGACTTTAATTGGGCATTGGGGATTTGTTGTGCTATTCCCAAATCTGTTTACTAAAAATACATGAGAACAGTTAGCAATTTATTTATAACCTTGTTATATTAGGCCATTACCAACATCACATTTTTTTCTTAACATATTTTTAATTTGCACTGACAGAATTCAAGTCATGTTTGCTTTTTGGCCTGTTTTTATTAGAGCAGGCTGAAAACTGCTTCTAGTTGAGTAGAGTAGAACCACATATTTTATTTGGATCAGTGTTCATAGATGTGGAACCCCCCAAAAAAGAAATAATATTGAATCAGCATAAGAGAATGCTGTCTTTCTTTTGCATCCCATTAAGGTCAATAATTTGAGCAGTTAACTATATCTGAGGTTGAAAATGCACTGTACAACATTGGCATTGTAATCAAATAGACACTTCCTTATTTTGATCCAATCCTGGCCATTTCACAGCAATAAAAACACCAACATCAGTGAAACTCCTGTCACAAGGCTTTGATTCTGGTGCCACTCCGAGCTGGGGGTGTCGGCACACCTCTTCACACAGGCCATTCACAGCCAGATCAAGTGATTTCTAAACCTGTCCCACTGGCAGAACAAGTGTCCAGGCAGATCTCTGTGCTCATCCAGAGCCTGGGGAAACTCGTTGAGCTGCCAGGCCACGGAAAGTGCTTCATTCCTGGGAAACAGCATGCAATTAAATGTTCCAACTTCCCAGAACTAATTTTTTCTCTCTTGTTAAACGCAGTTGCTTTAACACAATTTTCACTCCAGCTGACACTGATCTGTTGTGATGGGATGAGTGAGTAAGTTAACAGCTGTAAATGTTAACAAGTAATTTATTTAAGCTGTTGTAGAAGTAAGACTGCTTTTATGGTAGGGCAAATCAGCACCATACTCTCTATGCCAAGTGTTTTTACTGAACATAATGTTGTTTGAAGCTTGAGTTGTTTTCCATAGCCCAAAGAGCAGTGTTCTGTTATTATAAAAAAATTGCTGTCATTTTTCAAAGGGCTGTGTAGTCCTGGTACATGAGGCCAGTCCTGAACTGGTGTGAATTAGCATAAATGTCCATTTCAATGGAACTGCTCCAGTTTACACTGGCTGACTTTGCAGACAAGTAAATATTGTTTAGTGAGAAAGAAAACATCAAGAAAAACAAAATACTTCAACAGGGGACATAAAAGAGAGGAAGTATGATCATCATAGACACACTCCTGACATCCTACAAAACTCATGCAAGGTAATGTTTTTTCCTCTTTTCCTGCAAATTATTCTGATCTGCAGAAATTATTATGTGTCACAGAACTCCTCCAGATTGTTCATCACTTCATCTAATTGAAATTTGGGGTTTAATTTACCTTTCTAGCCACATTAACATCAGCAACTTCTCTTTAAACCTGGCCAGATTTAGTTCTACTCTTTGATTAGAGCTATCCTTGCTTGTTTGTTGACTGCTGTACTTTATCCCTTATTCTGAGAGCCTAAAATTAATGACGGTTTGTGTGGGGCCAAGAGCTTTCTGTAAGACCACAAATTCTTTCTGCTGGACTAGGACCTGGTTTTATTTTTAAAACATGTTTAGAATAGTTGTACTTAGGTTAAAACTTTTATTTTTTAAGAGTGCTCCAAGCACACAGAAATCAAAGTGAAGAAAACTTAATGAGTCCTTTTGGGGTTTATGACTGCAATCAAAAGCTTAGAAAGAATAGAGGTAATAAACCAATTGATAGTACTGTACATTCTGGCATAAGCAGCGCAGGGGAGGTATTTGCCTGACTTTGAAGGAAACTTACTGTTAAATCTTATGTTCAAGTGCTAGAAATAAAAATTAATACACTTATATGACTTTTCTTAAAAGACCATATATATTCAAAAACATATAATAGCAGGGGGAAAATGTGTAGACAGTTTAAAATAGTGAAAATGTTGTTTAAATCGCTGAGTTGATTTTTATGTTGTTTACTTACATGTTATTTCACATAGCTTAGAGCAAATGTAGTTTTAAATCCTGAGCAAGATAAACACTGGTTAGAAATTTTGAAAAAAAAAGAAAACACCAAGTAAAAATGACAAACATTTCACATAGCTTAGAGCAAATGTAGTTTTAAATCCTGAGCAAGATAAACACTGGTTAGAAATTTTGAAAAAAAAAGAAAACACCAAGTAAAAATGACAAACATTTCACATAGCTTATCAGGAAGTGTCAAGAGCAGCCTTCTTGGTGAACAAAGAGTTTAGCAGCCAGCAGCTAATATTCTCACAATGCCATCTTGACAAATTTAGCACTCCAAATCCTGAGAGCCCAGATTTATACCCATCTGGCAATACCGAGAGACAAACACTCATCTATCAGATGTGCTGCAGAGCTAACATTCCCATGCAGAGAGCAGCAGCAGCCATCCTGTTTTGATCTCGAGCTGTCTCCAGCCATCGCGCGTTTCCCGATTTCCTTGTCCTGAGCAGTGTACTCTGCCTCCGCAGGGGAGACACATCAGCCATTGGAAGCTGCTGGAGAGCACTCACACAGAGCCCATGGGCAATGTGGGGAAGAAAGCTCGTGCCAATAGGATCGAAAGATGTCTACAAAGGGCATGAAAATACTTTTGCTGTTGTGGCACGAGTAAGCAAACGCAGCTTTAGAGCAGAGAGCAAGCAGGGATGACAGACACCTATAGGCTGGCTAGCATTGAACTTCAAGGGATCAATCTAGGCTTACATTGGAGTTCCAGGGAGTTTCTTGCACAGGAAATATATTTTCAGTGATGGAAGAAAATGTCTCTTTTCTAATGCAATCAGTATTAGTTACAATATTTCCCAGGTGCCTCATTTCATTTCTATACTAAGTGCAATGGCAGAAGATCAAAATGTAGGTGGGACCTGACGTGCTCATTTTCTTCCTGTAGCAGGAAAGCAGGGCAGCAGAACAGCAGGTGACTTCTTTTTGACCAAAACTGATCTTAGCAGGAGTTCATGGTGCGCCAGAATTCCCACATTTATTTATCCAAGAAATAGGAATAATAGCTTCCACATAGATTTTGGGTTTTCCTGATTAGATGCCTGACTGGAGGTTGTCTTTCTTTTGCTCTTCCAAAGTGTCTGAAATGAATGGTCTATTTTTATGTAAGAATTACTCCTTAGAGATTTCTCATGTTGTTCACAGGGGATCTGTGCCATTTAAGAGCCGTTTTTATCAGAACAAGAAAGCCCTGTAGTGAAAAATAATGTATCATCTGCCATGGAATTAATTTCTTCGAATGAAAATGCTTCTTTTTCAGTGTAATTAGAAGTCAGGCTCACCTCAGGCTTTCAGGAACTTTTCCTGACAGTGAAACACAACTACAAAAAACTCATCCAACCAGACTGGACAATGAGCCACAAGGAGCCGTTAAATGAAGTCAGGTTACCTTCTGCAAAGGTTGGTCTAAACTTTTGGGCCTGCAGTGGCAGGGATGAGGAAGGAATTAACATTACAAAAAGAGGGCAGGAAAAATGCTTGAGGCACACAGAGAATATACAAGAGAGGTGCCACTGTAGAGAAGCCTGACTTAACAAGTATTCTCTATGTGTTGTCAAGGAAAGAAGTAAACAGAACAGCCAATAATTATTACCCAGAAAGGATATTTTAAAAATAATAACAGCAAGAAGAATGCTATAGTCTCATTGTTGATTCTGGTAGCCTTCAAAATATAAATTGCATTGTTTCCAGGGGCATCCTTTTCCAATATTCAATAGCACCCTAGAACAGGCCTTGTATAATACTGCCATACTGTGAAGTGGAAATGTTTATACATTCATTTGGCTTCTATTATACACACACACACCTACATGTAGAGGAGCAGTTCAGTCATGCATAAAAATCTGTAGTTAAAGACTTCAAACCATACTTACCTAAGCATGAGTAGCTGGATTTTCAGAGGAAGTCAGGGTATAGCCTCCTTCCTATTTCAACATTAACTGAGTAGCAATGACATATTTAAGTTTGTTGCACTTCAGTCATTAACTTCCCCCCTCAAACATTCCAACATATACCATGGACATAAAATATATATGCTGTATATCTCTCTATCGGTCTCTATATGCAAACACACACACTTTCAAATAATGAGGTCTAATGAGCCCTTTGAGATACACAAATGATTGGAAATATAGAAATGAAATTAACATGAAATTCTCATGTTAACGACACCTCTAAAGGGAACAGCAGGAATAAGAAAATAAAACTAGACCAAATATTCAACCTAACAACTCCCCAGTGTGGTATGGCAGTCTAGGAGAGTATAATAATGAGATCAAATACAAATTGCAATATGAAAAGTAAAAATTCAATATGCAATATGCATGATACAAAATTACGTTAGTAAAGTGACATCTATTAGTAGAATATCTTACAGTATATGAATCCACCTACTTTATGCAACATAGCCAGGCTCTTTTATATTTCCCAGATTTATCTTATGGTTAAGTAGCTATTTCCATATGAACCAGAACACTTCCGAGGCAGTAAAAAGCCATATTAGCAAAATGCCTAACCTCCACCTTCATTCCTTTTCTTCAGAGTTGGCTGCAGAGTGTGGCTGCACAGACACTTCACACAGAGCCCCAGCAAGGCCCAGCCCTCCCTTGAGCAGCACCACATTTGAGTAGCACCAATACAGGGCAGGAGCAGCACAAGGAATCTCCTCCATCATCTTATTGCAGCTGACAGCAACACTTTCCTGGGAAAGCAACCAGGCACGGGCTACAGCTGATGATGAACAAAAAACCTTCACGTAAACAAGGCTGCACAAAGTTCATCCTGATGGTATGTAAAATCACCCTTTGCAAAGAGAAATAGTGCTGTTCTTTTATTTGATGTGCACTCCTCCAAAATCCCCTAAAACCATGTTGCAAGGAAAAAAATATAATAATTCCGTCTTCTCCAGCTATATCAGGAAGTAAAACTAAAGGTCCAGCATGTGCTGTTTGCTTCTGAAATGAGGGCCAAAGAACGTTTCAGTAGCACACCTTAAATCAGCAGCAGCACTTGACAGGATGGGTTATCCCTGGCCTTTATGGATACCAAGGATGTCAAGTCTCCTCCTGCTTCTGTCCAGAGACATTCCGTGCAGCACAGTGCTGGCAGGCTTTGGCTGCACTGTTTGCTCTCATTTGTATTTCTGTATTGGATTCAGCACAGTGGGGAACAGTCCTGAGCAATTTATTTTCTCCAGCCATGCTGTTCAGCTCCTCTCACCCCTGGGGACTGAAAGGAAATCTTTGACAGGTAGACAGCTCCCTGCATATGAAAAAAATCCCTAATGTCAGCCTGAAATCAGTAGCTGACCAACTGCAGTAAACACAGTGAAGTAAGAGAAGCAGCAAAAGAAAGACATTTGAGATAAATTTGCCTCAGGGACAGTATATGAGACAAGTGGCTACCTACCAACCCACCCGAGTGTGCAGTGGGGACTGCGAGGTTGCCATATTGGTATCTATGTCTTAGGTGGCATTTCCTGCTGAGATGACCAAAGCTGTACACTGAGTTTTAATTGCCATTAGCTGGAGTAATTTATTCTAGTAAGATAAAAATGTCACTGATGAAAACTGCAGTTGCTGACATGCTGACTGTTGGGAGCACTGACACATGCCAACACCAGTTTTAATGAGGTCGTTTGGTTGTTTCTCAAAGAAGTGTTGCTCAAAATGATACCTCATTAGGAGGCTACCAAACACCATCAACAAGAACCCTTTCTGGCACAAAAATATTCACCCTTGTAAAGAAGGCAGCAGAAGACCAAGACATTTAAGTTCCAAATATTTACTTTGGCCAAATGATTACATTCAAACAGCAACACAGAGGATATCATAATAATCATTCAAATCTTTGCAGATATTCCATAATGCTGTGCTCCAGCACTAAATTCCACATGCATATAAAAATAAAAAATATATAGCTGGGCATAAAATTGTGGATTGTCCCTCCACCATAAATGATATTCACAATCTATTTAATAACAAGGGCTTTCAGGGGGAGAAAAAAGAGAGAGAGAGATAAACTATTATATTAGTCTATCTAGTTCTGTACAGGAATAGCTAACAAATAGGTAACATTTCCTACATAAGAATTTATTATGAGGAATTGAACAGTAAAACTGGAGGCCTTGAACTTACGGGCATTCCAGTAATTTCAAGTTTTGCGTTTGAGGAACAGCACTGCCTTCATTATTTTCTACTTCAGTGATTCTGAGCAGGAAGAATTTAGGTCAGCAGTGAGTCTCAGTTACTGCTGATAACTCAACAAATAAAAGTTGCCCTATACTTCATTCTGTATGAAGATAAGTGAGCACAGGGCAAGGAAATTACCCATCTTTCAGGACAGGTAACAGACGAGAATCTGTTAGCCATTGCATTTGTGTTTTGAAATTACTTTTGGAGGCACAGTAATGAACTTTCCACACTGAGCTTGAGACACATAAGACTGCATCAGAAGCTGGCCATGTTTGCCTCTGTTTGTCCATGCCACGTGAACCATTGGATATTCAGATAAGCAACAGGTATATTTGGGAGATCTGGTAGAAGAATTAACGAAATGGTGATAAGAAATTGCTTTATCTCTGCTAAGTATGGCAGTGAATTAAAAGCACAAGATGAAGAATTTATTTTCCTGTGGTGGTGAGAAGAAAAGTTGAGGGTCTTTTTAAGTATTTGTAGTTTTTCTCCCATAAATTCAGTACTTTCATACATGTGGCTGGTTTTGTAATAGATTAAAAATAAATCTCTATAATACATTCTTGAATTTAAATTATACTGCTGTAATTGTGCAGCATCAGAACAACTGTAGGCTGAGGTAGAAATCTCTTCTCACTCCTCAATCCTCTGGTCTGAGAAAACAGTGCATTGTCCTCCAAGGACCATCAATATACGTGAATTAACACGTGTTCAAAAACGTTACTTTACTCCATCCTTAGTCCCGATGGCACCTGCCAGCTTTCCAATTGTGCACATCCCAGTGAAACCATAGGGATTCAGGCACACTCTTCTGCTCTGCATGTCATTCAGCATGGGTGAGCATAAAAACTAAGCACCCAACCATGTAGAAATCAGCCTCACACTGTAGTAAATTGCCTTGTAAGTTTTATTGGCTTTTATATTTCCACGTTTTTCTTTTACTGTGTCTCACTACATTTTTTCTCTTATATATAGAACATAATAGGGAAATTTATTTTTTTTTAACTGAGCTTACCTAAGTTCTCTTTCCTGACAGAAAGGGAGGGAAAACTACAAACTGTAAGGAAAAGCCATTACTTTTCAAGTACTTCTTCCTTTAAAAGCATCCAAGGCATTCAATATATTAATTAAATTTTAATTAGTCCCTTTCTTTGTGCTAAGAAAATGGCTATTTCATTGCTAGGACAAGCAACTTAGGACAGCATGACACTATCTTTAGAAAGCATGCTACTAGTTCTTCTTTATAGGAGAAAATAAGCCCCTCTCAAATTAGGAAAGTTATGCTGAAGTGTTTAGAACTGCAGCATGTACCTTGAAGTGCCACAGAACAAATAAAGGCTTTGATGTTTTAATGTGTGTTCCGGCTACTAGATGTTCTGTGTTTGTGCCAGACAAAACAAACACGTAGAGACTCTCTGCACTTCAGTCAAGGTGAAATCCCAGCCTCATCAAATCAGCAGGTTCAGCTGAGTTTGCTGCGGTCAGGATTACACCGAAGTCATTTGTCCAACCTTTCCTCTTAACTCTTCATGTTTACAGTCTTTTTAAATCAGGGTCAGAAGAGACCTCAGTAGAAACACAATCTTGGCTGTCACAAAGTTTGGAAATGAAGAGAGGTAATCCTCGTCCCCTTCCCCAAGCCTATCGAGTCCAATCATGAAAGCTCTGTTTCTCTGTGTGTCCCTTAGTTTCTCCTGGCTGTGTGTACTGGAGCTCACCCTTCACCTTTCAGAACACACTTCTCACCCAGCCTAGGTGCATCAGTCCTTGTGCTCAGATTCCCCTGACACAGCTCCCCTCTCTAACTCACGGATGCCACACACGTGTCCTCTGCACTGTGATTTTAGCAGACTGCGCAAGTGAAGCCTTTCCAGCATTTCCATCAGGGAAAAAGCAGACATGTGCTGGCTCAGCCAAGGCAATCCTGAGGTCTGAGACGCTTGAAGACAAGCTCTGGGACCTCGGATTCAGCGCTGCACTAACAAGGCTTAGTAGGACGCAGCCGCAGCAGGCAGCATCTGCCATAAGGAGTCTGTCCCCTTCCCTCTGACCATATTACTGACCTGCTGATCTTCTTTCCACGACACCTGGAAAGAGCGTGGCTGTGCAGAGCTCTCCCAAACTTGTGTGAAGTTAGTATGCTACAGCCCTACCTGCATCTTATCCCATTTTCTAGTCATCTCCCTGCTTTTAGACACGATTTGCTTTAAAATGTGTCTGAATTTTCCGTCGTGCTAAATTTATATTAAAACACCTGCTGCTGGTGAAATCACTTTTGATTCAGACATGATAATGTTAGTTTCCATATTTGCAGTGAATAACAAGTTTTATAAACCCTGCTAAGGCTGAGGTAAAGCCTCCACTCAGCACAGAGATCATTCCAACTTCACTTATGATCTCTGCCCATCTTCACAGCAGACAGATGTCAGTTCCTTCAGTTTTCTTTTAGGTGAAGCCACATTGCCAGTCATATTCTGTTAAACACTTGAGGTGCTTAATCGTATTTGATTTAAAATTAAGTGCTTCAAAAGGTTTACTTTTTAATTTCCATTCACCAGAAACAGAAGATCTCATAATTCTTCATTTGCAGTGTATAAGAAAAGAATTACTTCTACAGAAGCAAGGTTCCTGTCTCAATCATTGCATCTTTATCGCATTAAATAAAAATAAATTTGTGCTTTACTGTAGTATTGCAAGAAAGCCAGATGCCACAGCTCTCTACCAGCTAAGATGCATTACAATAGGATTAATTTTACCAAAAAAAGTGCAAAATCATTTGAATACAGAAATAAGGTAGTACAAGTTTTCAAACTTGGAATAATTGGACATACTTTATTAGAATGTCTTAAAGGGACATGGCCAAGTGAAAAGGCATGTTTCTAGCTTTGTAAAGTGGAATAATTCCTCGAACCACTGGAAAGAATTGATTTTTGTGTCTTTTGTTACAGAAATGTAGTAAAAGTAAAAAGACAGAAAAGGCCTATTATTTCATCCAACACATAGCATTATTTTCACAAGTGCTTTGTTGAAGAAAAATTTAATCAGCTCTTGGAATAGCATTTCCAATGTTTCTCATGTCAACTATTGTGCAGTCTGTTGAATTTTAGTGTAAGAAATTTTTCTTTTCCCAAATCCATCCTCTTTTATCCTACATTTTTCAATCTTTTCCAAGTGAAATCCTGAGAATTTTGTTACTGACTTCAAATTATCTGTGTTTTGTCCCTTAAGGTTTGCCTGGTTTTTTAATTTTTTTTTTTCCATGTATAGCCATTGTGCAACCCCATTGAAAAGCATTGTAGCTTTCCAGGTTTGGGACTGTTTATCCAACTAAATAACATTGTCAATAACTTCTTCCCACTGTTATCTGCAGGGCTATGCAGTCAAAATATTCATTCCCATTTTCAGCCCATTCTCCCCCTCACCTGCTGTTATATAAAAAGTCGGTCTCTCTCTTACCAACATCAGGATTCATCTCCCTGCTGTGTTTATAGCACCCATGGCATTTCTTGGACACACAGAGCCATGCAAAAGGTGCCTTGGTGCACATGTAGACACATCTGCTGGAAATATGCCTGGAATTAGCAAATGGTGCTTCAAAGTCCTTGTCTGAAAGGTCTGACTGAAGTACAAAGTGCCATTACAGTGTCTGTTATTTTTCTATGCAACAATAGAAGAATAGGCACAACAAATTATCTAAAGAGAAGGCTGAGGAGGAACAGGGATTCCTCTTCCTAAAATACTGTTATGCTTTCTGGTTCACACTGCACACCTGACCAATAGTGTCAAATCTGTTCTCCCACTCCTTTACCATCAATTTGAGAAAAGAGTGAAAGGCTGAAAAAATCCTAGCCTGGTCTCTGAACCTCTGATCTATGGGGAGATGTAGAATATCCTTTTCTGGGATCATCTGCATTTCCCATCTTTCTGGAACCCTTACTCACTGCTGTCTTCCACTATATACATCACTGAGGAAGTATCTTTAAGAAAGGGAAGAAAAAGCAGCAAGGTGGGAAAGCAGGAGCAATCAGTCAAATCTGTTTGGGGCCTCCTACAATGTAAAAACAATTATTGTTCAACTTACCACAGCAGAAAACTGATGCATGTTTATCTAGATTCTGCCTCTCTGATGCCTTGCTTGAGTGTTTCTTTAACGTATTACCACGGTTGGGTGATCATTTTCATCATTCACTTGAAATGTGCACTGATGTGTCATTAATTAATATTAATCACAAGTTGTCATATAAATTCAAAGACTATGGGGGCCAACACATGCTTCATTAAGCTAATATAGCAGAAGAAATTAACTGGACTTCCAAACATGTTAGCTATTGACTCCAGTGAGAGTGAGTACTTAGCACTCAACTCACTGTCAAGTATGCTATAAAGATGGAGTAAAATGAATTTTGTAAACTCTTTCATATTCCTAACAAAAAATTTTAGTGTATCTGTTAGTGCTGAATCTTCCTGTAAGCGTTTAGATTTCTAGTTACAGGCACGCACATAGAGCCATTCCTCCCAGGAATCCACCCTAAATGTGTTAAACTCAAAGGCTGCTGCACCTCTATTGCAGAAACGCAGATATTCTCATCCTCAAATGCACAACTTTGGTATCTTTCATTTAATTGCAAGATGTTTTTGGAGATGTGTTTGAACAGGGTTTAGAGCTCACGTTGGCCATTGTGTAAAGATAGAAGTTGTCTGGTGCCATGCAGGCCTAGAATTAACCTTGCTTTCTGTTGCTAGAATATATAGTTACATGTGAACTGAGACATATGGTTTGCGTATGCATAGTCATCTGCATATTTGAGTTTGCAAAGGAGAGCAGCACACAGTTAAAAAGTTAGATTTTGTATGTGATTTCCTGGGTAATTTTTTGCTTGGAAATTTCATTTTGTCAGGGACCTCATCATATGGAGATGGCAATACAGGATTCGATTCTGGAAGGGGCCCCCTGAAATAACAAGTCAGTCTCAGCTATTATAATTAACCATGATCATAAACCAATCAACCTTAATACCTTAGGTTTATTACATGGGTTTATTAGAAAGCTGTTCTCACATCTGATCCCTCTGAAGGTTAGAAATATTCTTCTAATGTATTCCTAAATGTATTCATGGCCATTCGCTCCTACGTAGTCAGTCTTTGGCTATTGCACCAATTCTGTTTCCCTGGTGTTTATCCGCTGATGTAGTTAGAAACAATTCTCCAGTCAGTTCTCACTTCACTGTATTTTAAAAATATGTGTATTTTAGTCCCCCTTATCTTGATCATATGAAAGCAAAAAAAACCTAACAATACATGCAACAAAAGGAAAATTTCAGTGGGTTTGCCTTTTCTTTTAATTGAAACAGCTCAGGTATCAGTTAACACTAAACTTCCTATTTGCTCAGACTAGATCCCCCTTCCTGAGCAAACTGTGTTCCCTCTGTGTTGACCTTTTCAGACGAGGACTAACAGAACAGCTGATACAGAAACTTTAGCATCTTTGGGTGTGCAGGCAAAGCAAATCAAAGATATAGGAAGGAACTGGTGATGCTGATGAAATCACACTCCTGTCCAAACTGGATATCCCAGGAAGCTGTGAGTTTTATAACTCAGACTAGTGCCTCAGATTAGCATCCCAGCCAATGCACAACTGGAACACAATACATAACTGGACCAGGCTTTTTCTTCTACACTGGACAACTAGCAGCACTAAAATTAGAGCAATTCTATATGGTGGCACTTCTGAGGGAAGTGGCTGAACTAAAAGCTCCTGAAATGTGTGCTGCTAATGGCATCAGAAGAACGTAGGTCAAGTGATACTATGAAGGCATAATTTTTCCAGGAACTGACAAGATTTGCTGGCTGGGTAAATCAAACCATGTTCCATAATGGCAGATGGAAAGGAAATTACTCTTGCATAGGCTTGAGAAACTTTCTTCAGCCAGCTCCATCTTTTGCCAAAGTCTGGCATGTTCAGCTGGATGGCAGCTGCAGGCTCACTGCCCAGGTCCTGTTTAGAAAGGCAGCAGAGGCCTTTTTCATGATTTAATCAGCACTCGAATGTCACTCGGTTTCAGAATGCAGAGTATTCATTAGAACTCAGCCCTGCTGTGTTAATCAGAGACTTTCATTGTTGAATTAGCATGCATTGTCTGAGTAAGTGCTTTCTCCCGGTGACTTTGACTTTTCCAGGATAAGCAGCTCAGTAAAGTGTAACAGAAGTGCTGCAGATATCTATAAGATAATATATGCAGAATTGTGTGATAATAGAGATGGAATAAACAGTCACTACTGTCAATCTCCCAGAAGGATGTAGCAACACAGACACTTTCAGCAGGAACATCAAAAGTCAGTCAGCCAAGCTGAAAATTAACTACAAGCAAGTACTGACTTCAGTGTCATGGAAAACACAGACAGCAAGCTACAGTGGTGCTTTAAAACACAGGATTAAAATGCCATTGAAAGCTATGAATTCTTCCCATAAATTGAGAGACTAATCAAATGGTGGCATCTAATAAAGTATTTTGAATATAAGAATACACTTGCGCTCTTTTCATTTTCTGTTAATCTTCACATTTCTAGGAGCAAAGACACTTTAGGGGAGAAGGAGAAGAAGGATTTTGCCACAAACGTAATCAGGGTCCTTTTGGCTCATATTATCTCTTTTCACAATTTCTCCAGATGTGGTGAACAAAGAGGGCAGTAAATGGCATTTTAGTTTTGCTAACTTTGTCAGCTTTAACTTAGAGTTTTTAGCTCTGATCTAATGATTCAGGAAGATAAGGATTGACCTTTATGGGACTTCTATCATTCCAGAGAAAACTGCTTGGTGCAAGAGGAACCTCATGGAGCTCAAATGCCAAGCGAACATGTGAAATACCAGCTTTTAAAGTGGAGTTTGTGCAGCTGTCATGCTGCTTTGACCTCGGCCACAGCTCTGAATAACAGGAAAACAGAACTTTGCATGGAAACGGACTTTCTGGCCATTGGCAGAACACACCAGTAAGGCACTTTGACTCAACTTTGGCTCTCCCTTCTGTTCATTCTTTCTGCTTTTTTCTGTTCTCTCATTCTGTATATTTTATCTTTTAAAGATAATTATTTTAATTACTTTTCATTTTTACAAATATTAAAGTAAGATTTAATATCTGAGTCAGTTACAGTGATAAGGATTCCATCTCCAACATCAAGCTGAGCTGGTTATCTAGTAATTTGATTCCTGATGTAGGAAGAACTGTAAAACACTTGCACCAAAATCAGGGTTTATTTCAGGTTTTGTCACTGGTTATAGATCCAGATCAAGGAATTAAAAGTTTTGTAACAAATACAAAATACTGTGGACTATAAATATTAAGAGCACCCAAACTATTTCCTACCTACTATTATAAAAGTCAGAGAATATTTATTGATAGTTTACATTTTGAGAGCTCCATTTTGTACCTTCAACAGAACAAAACTCTTCATATTTCTTTTGCTGTGCTTTGGACGTCACTGCCTTCAGTATTAGCATTGCTTTGGAGTAAAAATACATTTAAAAAGCAAAAGGAGTCTTGCTACCCTGATTAGATTCTGAGATGTCTCAATGTGAACACCGTGAAAAGGAGATTTAAGGTATGGGATCCCACAGAAGGGACCATCCACACAGCAAGACTTCTCCCAATAATCTATTGCACAAGACATTATGGTCTCACTAAATTTATGTCTCAGGTTAGGCACAAATCTTGTTACTTTCTTTGCCTGACTAATGTATCTTACTTCATAGAGGCTCTGTGACACTCTGAATCTCTGAAAATTAATCCAAAAAAGTGTCACCCTCTGCATGTACACTGGAAAAGAAGACTTCACCTGAGATTCACTACTAAATAAACAAAATTTGCAATATGAAATGTAAAAATAAGTGAAAAGAACCAAATACAAATCCACAAGGAGACAGCAAGTGTGTAAAAGGTTTTTGTTACTGGTGGCAAGAAAAGAAACAACACATCAAACACGAATGTAAGCAAATGTTTTCGGGTAAGTACGTTTCTGTAGAGAGCCTGGTGCTCCCATCAGGCTTTACAGATTGGTTCATTTCAGTACTGTTGACAAAACAGAGACTAAACCCCTCATACTTTGGTTTGAATTCGCACATTTATCTCATATTTACTCATTGAAAATGCTGATTCTAACACAAACGCCTGGAACTCTACTTCTAAGAGACGATTTCAAAACAAACAAGAACGAGAAAAACATTCAGATTTCAGATATATTTTAATGTGTTCAGGATTTCCTTAAAGGATTATTGTGTGCTTTATTCCTCACCATGCCTGTTTGTTTGGCAACCACAAGCAAAGACACTGTGTAGTCAATCCTGCTTCTTTTACATTTGCACTTCTTCATATTCTGATAAACTGGACTGGTTGCCTTTATAGCAAAATAAGAGTATATAAAATAGCCTCTAATGTTTTACTTCAGAGATCTGATATGTAAATAGGCTGTGGGTAAAAAAAAAAACTCTTTGATTATAAGAAATTTACTGAGTCTTGGCTTTCTTGCATATCCTTAACTGAAATTAATCTGAGACAGTCAAAGTAAGAAATTTCAGCTTCAGCAGGATATGCCGATATCAGATTATTTAGTGTCTTTGAAACATAACTATTTAGAATTTTATCAAGTGTGATGAACATCAGAATTAATTTCTTGTCACTCGTGGTGATTTCTGAATTTTTATTTCAAGTAATTTTGACAATTCACAGAAATGTTGAGCTTTAGCACACAGATCATCTAATTAACTTCAAGATGGCTGTTCATGTGATTAAATTGTCACACTCTGAGTCCTTAGGTGGAAAAAATAAGAAAATAATATTTTACTCTAAGGTCAGGAAAAAAAGACGTCTAAAATCTCAAATTCAAAAAGTACAGAAGATTCTTAAAGCAAAGTTAAAAATATTGTTACTTCACTGTGACTTGGCATAGAAGCTTAATCCAAAATTTCCTGATGCAATTTGGAAATACTTAAATTTACTTCAATATGATATTGGATCAAGGCCATATTGCTGAACTGTGTAAACAATTTCTTTACCTATTAACTGATTCATCACTTAATTTCAACTTTGTTAACTCCTTTGATTTATACAGTTTGTCCTGGTTTATACCAGCAGGTCAACATCCCGTGTTATCCCTGTTTTGGTCTATGTGGTCTAGTTGTGTGTAAGTACATGAATAATCAACCATAGCTTAAAACCCACAGACATTACAAAGGTTATGATAACTTTAAGGAGCAGCAGAATCCACAGATCGCGCTTTGTCTTCTCTTAAAGACTGACTGGGTTTGAGCACTTCTGAAGAAATTGTGTTTATCACTCTTGAATCACCTTTTCTTGTCATCCTCTGCTGCAGTACCATCATCAGTGCAGCTGCTGCCACTGAATCTGAGTTATTCTCCAGTCACGCTGTCAACTGGAGGAGCTAAATGAAATCAATATTCTTCTCCTTACAGATGAAATCAATTTAGCAACTCATAACAGTTGTAGACATGCTTTTCTTTGTCCAGTTCTACACTACAATCCATTGGCATTTGAATTAACGTAACCTAATTTGGGGGTGACAACTCTTTCTGTCATAATGAAATCTTTCAGTCTTTGATTTCTAGTCTATTCCATAGTCTGGGCATTTTCACCCACTAACAATGAACTTTGTTTCAGATATCAAAATAGAGAATAAAAACCATACATCTAACAATTTGTCACTTGAAGTTCTAACAACTAAATGAGTCCCTTTGATAGTTTTTCAAGAAAGACTATCTTTAGTTAATTGGAATTCAACTTTATGCAAAATATTTTCATAGCATTTTATTTGTACTGAATGAAAACACCAGGACTTTCTTTTTTCTGGCTGAAAAGATGCCAGCAGGAGCAAACTAATGAGCCCCAAAAAGAGAACATTTGTACAGCTGGAGTCTGAATGTTAGCAAGCTGCTTGTTTTTGATTGACACTGTAGCAGTCATGGTAGTGGAAGGTGATCAATAATACTCCCTCTGTGACAATGTAAATAGTATCATCCAAGAGTGATTGCCAAGCAGAAACATTCAGAGACTCAGCTCAATTTGGGTAAGCATCCAAGACCTCAGATCTTTCTTCTAAGTGCCTTACCCTTTGGTGTCTCCAGATTTCATTCAAAAATGGGTTGATCAATGGCTTGTTTAGAGCATTCAGGGTTGCTCTGGTGTATGGTAGGCAGGACGCATGACAATAAATAAGAACAGTTTATAAAATTAGCAGCTACTAAACTTTTTAGAAGATTCACTTTGGAAAAGGAGTTTTACTTCTGCCATTTATTTTGACTTAGATCGTTCTTCCACATCAGCTTCAATTTGTTGTGTATTTAATACACAGAGCAGCTACTGTGGGTTCTCATGCTGATCTATGCAGCAATGGACATATCACAGATTATCCAAATATTTTACAGGATGGGTTTATATGATCTTAATTCAACTCCAATAGGGACAGAGTTCCTTAGAAATAAGTAAAATAGAACCCCACCGGAATACAGAGGGCAATGGTTTGTCACTATTGCCAAAACTGTGGTTTTTTCTAATCGGTGCAGGAGTACTCCTGGAGTGAGAGGCTTCAAAAAGAAAAGAAGAAATATGAGCACATGCAAGGCAACTTGAAGAGGAGATGGGAATACTTAAAGCAGAAAGATGGATGCATCAAAAGAGCAGAAGATAAGTAACATTATGAAGGTATGAAGGCATTAAGACTACTGATGTAGACGATGAAGGGCTGTAAGCAATGTTTTTGTGTGGTTTTCCTGGGTAGTAGGAGTGCTGTGCCCAGAGCTGAAGCAATATGATTCAATAGTTTGGGGAAGTAGAGGGTTTTTTTCATTTTATTGTGCTTTTGGAGTATTTAATGCCTCACTAGACCTAAAAAACCCTAGGGTCCCATGCTCATTTCAATTCAATTAAGATATACAGGCTGTGCAAAATATATATCGATAGGGAGCCACATTTTCAGAAATAACTGCTTATCTGTGCACTTTTTAGCTCATTATAACAGGCTCATGGAATCCAACTTTAAATAAAGGCTGTTGGTGGACTAAATTACAACACAGTATCAAGAGACTTCATGAACTAGATATATTCCATTTTATTAAGCTTTCATTACATATGAGTCAGCAAAATATTCAGGCCCTGCTAACCAGACTCCCGGTACTTACTCTAAATCTTGAAGGCAAATATTTTTCGCCAAGGGCACCCTGTAAATGAACTGTAGGTTTTGGCCCTCTCCCTGTAAAAACAGACTTGACAGAGTGTCTGTCTCCCAGACATTTTGAATCTCCTTCCAGAAAGTTGCCAAGCACTCAGAGACAGCAGCATCCTCACTTCCACGCTGTAGGCATCATCTTTCCATGACAGCACCTTTTCATGCAAAGACACCAAACCCCTAAGACTTTATTTTCAAGATGTTAAAGTCTTATGAAGATATTTTTTTAAAAAAAAATCTGAATAAGTAAACAAGTTATTTGAGTTGAAGAAGGGGGCTTTGTCCCTATGACTTCCCACAGTGAGAGTGATGACGGTCTGGTTCTTTCCCCGCATATGGCCTCACTATCTAATGGACTGTCACTCAGTTGGTTCAGGTTATAAACATCCTGGTGTATGCTAAAAGGTAAAAAATGCTCCTATACTGGTGATGCTTGTGGGAACTCAGGGGAACTCAGTACTTTTTTAGGTTTCCACCTCTGTCAGATGCTTGAAATTAGCCCAGATTTGCAAGGTGCTGGGACATTTGCTACAGAATGACAGCACATTTCCTCAGGCAAACACAAGTTGTGTCTGATGTGGGTTTTAGTCCTTTTCTCCAACCATTTCTTCTCCAGCCACAAGAAGGCCAGCTACCAACCCCACAAACAGCCCTCAGCATGTGCAGGTCAGGGAGCTCTGCTGCCCTCCTGCCAAAATGGAGCAAGGCCCTTCTAGCCTGCAGAGAGAGCCACTGCCATCGTGCCCAGCATCACGGGCCAGGTGACAGCATCCCAGCCTGTGCAAACGCCTTTGATCATTACATTAATTTCCTCCACCTGAGCCCTTATCGTTTAGGTTAGAAGGTGCCTCTGGCTGCACCTGCGATGGCAGTCCCCGGGAGCACAGCTGAGGCTGCTGAGTGCTGGGAGGGGCCCCAGGTGTGGGGTGGCTATTTCAGGAGGGGCAGTGTTTGAGTGTGGGTGAGGGCAGTGAGGGTGCCCCAGAGCTGTGGCAATGCCTCTTTTGGGGGCTGGGCTGGGCTGGGCTGGGCTGGGCTGGGCTGTGGCAATGGCAATGCCCCTTTTGGGGTCCGGACCGTGCTCCCCCCTGTGTCAGAGCTCCTGGCTGAGGGGTGTGCTCAGGTAAGGCAGTGCTGGGGTGCAGTGCTCTCTGCTGTGGGGCACGCCCTGCTGTGGGGCCTTAGCCCGGCTTGGTGCCAGGCCCTCATCCGGGCGCCATTTTGGGGGGCAGCGCTAAACAACCAGCAAGCAAGGCTGGGGAACCCTTCTGTGGGGTTTTTGGGGAGCCCCTGGCACAGCAAGGAGAGCAGGGTCCCCCCCGGTGCTGGGGCCAGCCCCGAGGAACACGTGCGGTGGCTGGGCTGTGCGAGCCCTCATGCCTCAGCATGAGGGGCCTGCAGAGAAAGGGGAGCCGAGGTTTGGGCGGGAAAAAAAGCCTTGAGAAAAGGGGTGAAAAAGGCAGCAAGATGGCAGAGTAAGGGGAACCAGCACCTTTGGAGGGAACTGCCAGGCTGGATGGGTCCCTGTCCAAGTAG
The DNA here is from genome assembly GCA_013397895.1 of Origma solitaria. NCBI lineage: Eukaryota > Metazoa > Chordata > Aves > Passeriformes > Acanthizidae > Origma > Origma solitaria. Next base: position 271,532 of record VZRL01001509.1, read on the forward strand.
GTTGAAGCATCTGCACCTCCAATGACAGGAGCCCAGCGGGAAAGAGGGAGAGCGCTGGTGACACCAACGGGGACCTGCTGCGGCTGGTGAGTTCCGTGTGTCTGCTTTTTTGTTTAAAGTTTTCCATGAAAACCATAACTGACCACAAATATGGCTCTTCAGATCCTTCCAAGACTCAGTTTACTTGTTGCAAATGCATCTGAAATGGTGATGGTGAAATGTAGTTTCTTTAGAGGAAGGGAAAAAGGTAGGGAATGCTTCAATGTTGGTGCAATACCTGCAGAGCCTGAGCAAGGGACTTTTTTCTTACGCTGTTGCCTTTTTAAGGGTCTTTTGGAAATGCAGTGGTAGAAGTGACTAGAGACTATACTTGGTTACAATTCCTTGAATTCTAACAACTCTAAAATGAGTCCTTTTTTCCCTAATATTTGTGTTTCTAGTTGTCCCCACACTTCAAGACATCCTCATTATAAAAAACTGATGAGACTTGATTCAACTTTGAAGTCAATAGGAAAACTGCAGTCAGCTCCTCACAGTGTTTCATTATATTGCAAAGCATGTAGAAAAAAATTACTTTTAAAATGGCACTGCTCTGAAAGGTGTAGTGAAAGGTAACATGAAACTTTCATTCTCAAGATATAATCATTTCTTTGCTTTAACTACAAGATAAAAGAATTAAGAAACTTACCCTGGTTTTCTGGTTTGCTTTCTGGAATCTTCAGTGTCTCTTTTATAACACAAGTTGGTACATGCATGTAGGCATTACAGTTAACTCTGGCATTAAAGTCGTACGTGACAGCATCAAAAAAATAGCACTCAATGTATCAACTGGCATTGTAATATGTAAACCAAGTATTGAACCTGTTTACACACAGCACTAACAAATATGCTTTAATTACCACCAAAGTATTAAGTTCTTTAGGACAAAAAACTTCTGGTATAGTGTCGTCAGTGGTAAGGTGTTGTAATCACTTTCTTCCTCACTAACAGATTTGTGAATTAATGAAATAGCAGTATTTTAAATAGGAGAAAAAGTGCACGCGGAACAGACACTGCTTTCTTTTAAACCTGTTTGCATGGTGTTTCTCAGCATTATTCAGAAGTTGGTTGTTGTCACAGTTCACATTCTTCAAAGAAATAATCAGTATCAGCTGTTTCTTATGTAATATACACAAAAAATCAATTGAATGCATAAACCAGTAAAAAGTACTCTGTGGGTGAATTTATTAATTGATTTATTGTAATTCTGAACTGTTAAATTGAAATATAGTACCTGGTACAAAGGCTAAGCATTACTTTTAACCATTGAATGTCATTTAGATGACTTTCAAAAAGGACATTGATTCTGAAGCATGTACAGTACCAGGAATGTGCAAGTATAGATTGTAGACAGGCTAAACAATCACAGCGTTTTCTGATAACTATGTAGTCAAATAGAGACATAATAGGATGCGACATAAGAAGAAAGTAAGGGTGCTGCCTGTCCTGCTGGGGACCTGGGAGTGTTCCCTGTACTCTCCACTGAGAGTACTGCAACTTTTGAATTTGTCTGTCAGTGCCAGGTTTGAGGGCTTTGATGCCAATGAGTGGTTGCCCTGTGGATGTGCAAAATGCTGTAGCCACTGTCTCCAGCTACGAGAGGCTTTGAGATGGTCTTTGTTCCTTCTTGCTTCTTCCAGAGAGAGCTGGAAGAAATCTGTCACTGCAGTTCAGAACCATTTTTTCTCCTACACCTGATGGGTATCAGTTCACCTGAACACAGCAAGCCCTGAATTTCAGTCACTGAGTACCTAATGTGTATAATTGTGCTCTTGGACAGCTGGGAGCAATCACCTCATCATGCCGGTATGAGGTGGCCCTGGTCTGACCCAGAGATACCTAGACTGAAGGAAATAGGCAGCACTTTTTCTCAGTGGTGATTAGGTCTTGTTTTAGCTCACCCTAAAACAGTGAAGAAGCAGGGCAGAGGATGAGGATCTGCAGGGGTTTGTGTCTTCGCATGTTTGCATACATATCCCTAATTGTCCCCAGAAGTCTGACTTATTTTCTGCAACTCACTTGCCATTTTACTGCAATTAAATTTGGCATAGAAAGTTGGGGGAAAACATATGGGAGTTACATGGGGAAATTAGGGAAGGTAAAGTTAGTGGAAAATAAACTTAGAGGAAAATAAATTTAACAGCCAAAATAAGCAAATACTAAACAAAATACTAAACATTAACCAGAATATCCAATCCAGAATCTCTGATTTTTGTCTTTACCTCTTAATCTGTAACAAAAGGGAATAAGCCCATTTGTGTTGCTTTTGGAGATCACCTTTAAAAGGTGATTTATAGTTTGTAGTGCTACAGTAATTTCTGAAGAGATATAGGGCAAAGAGAGAGCCACTGAGCCTATCAAGAGTGTTGAAAGCTTGATGGTAGTGGCATCAAATTAAAGACAAGCACCTTGTATCTCAAGCAGTCCCAGGGGAAAAAGAAAGGAGTGTTTTTTATCTGAAGTAGTAAAAAGTATGATAGCCAGTGTCTTATAACTTTTTCATTATCCTGTCATACTTGGAAATTCTTCATTGCAGCACCTCAAAGTTAAGAGCAAAGCAAATTTATTGCAGTGTATCAGTCCTTTAGGGTGTTTGGGTTTTTTTATTTTTGGCCACTTTTCCTATCTAGATTTCAGATTTGGTATTAATCATTTCCCATCTCACTCTCGAGATAAGATCAAAGAACAGGGGACTGCAAAGCTAAATTCAGATCAAGGGGAGATGCAGCTTCATGTTGGTAGCAAATTTAAATGAGGATATCAAAAAGCTATTTATTCTCTATTAATTTCAGTGTCACTATTGATGAGAGGATATTCTCTATTCTCAAAAAGAGTTTTCTGTGTGTTAAGTAGTTCTGTGGCATTTTGATTATGGTAAAAATCCTTTTTTTAATTTTTGGTGTTGTACTGGAAGTGAAAAAGCAGTTGCAGCCTAGGCCTGGAAGACATTTGGTCTCTCTTACCTGCATCCACACATTTCTCCATGCTTTTTTTAATCAGAGCTGTAAGAACTTCCTGTCATCTTCACTTGGCTAAATCCTTATAGTTGCATGAAATTGGTGCACTTATATACAAAACCATGCTCAATTAACGATTGCAATGCCCAAGCTCCTGCATGCAGACAGAGAAAATTAAAAAACAAAACAAATTTTTAAAAACCCCAAACAAACCCCCACACACACAAAACCCAAGCAGAAGAGCCCACCTAAACAGGCAACATGGAGGGCGTTCAGACTCATGGTAATGATTTGTGATGGACAGCTAAAAATAATGCATATAGATTATTATTTCTGTAAGGTTTTTTGGAGTTTGAGGGATTTTCAGTAAAACAAAAAGGGTTTTATTTCTTTCCTACTTAGACATTTAGTATTCAAACAAGAAAACCAGTTTCCTAGTGCCCAAGGGGAACTGCTACCTGTCCAAGAAGTAATTAGATTTCTGCTGAACTTACAGTAATTAGTAAGTCACTTCTTAAGTCATAAAGTTTTTGGGGTCTGGACATTACTGAAGTTTAACTTTTTTAACATATCAGAAGACAATAACCTCTTCCTACATGGGAAGAAGAATTAATTTTAACATCTTTGGCAGTCAAAGATCAGAATTTCTATCTATTTGTCGTTATTCTAAATCTGCTGCTGTAGTTCCACTTACTTGAATGGGAATGATTTATTGAAATACCCATTTGGGATCAAAAGCAAGATTGTGTCATTCAGATGATCACAGCAAAAGGAATACAGGAGAGGATGGAAACTTTGAAGATGGAATATTTCTGTTCCTAGCTAGTGGATAAATCTTTCAAACAGGGTCACAGCTAACACAAAAGGTTTTGTGTAGCTATGTTAAGGAATACACAGTGTCTTTTACAACATGGTCCTTTTTGCTGCCTTTATCTGTGATCAAAATGGAGAATCATTAGGGATTTGAAAGGGCATGACTAGAAGAAGATTAGAAAATACAAAAGTACTTCTGCATTTCAGAAACTTGTAACATTGTGGAAGGAAAGCTGGGTGCAGCAGCTGTAATTATCAATGCTAATACAAGCACGTCCTTCCCTTCCCACTTTTGCTCTGTAGACATGCACGGCAATGACTCTGGCAACGGGAACTATTTTTTACAAGTGTTTCTTGTCACAGCAGGTACCACCTTAATGCCAAAGCAGAAACTCTGAACTCCATTCCAGACCATTAATTTCTTCCATGGACTTATTGTTGGGTTTTGCATTACCTTAAGAGCTTCGGTGAACATCAGAGGCTGGTACCTCGGATAGGTAGTTCAACAACCTCAGCTCATTATGTTGAGAATTGATAAAGGTACTTGATATGTAAATGGCCCGTGACTGTGCAACAAGTTGGGCTTGTGGTCTCACTGCTTCTTGTCCTGCAAGATTCTAGTGTGCCATGAACAAGTGCAGCAGTGACTGCAACTTGCAGCTGTGAGACTTGAAACTTAGTTCATGTTCCCCCCAAAAAAAAAAAGTGAGTACCTTTTACATGACACTTGTTTCTCAGCCACAAATAGCACTGCATACATCACTTTCCAGTGTCTACTTGCTCATTACTGGTTGTGTTCATAGTTTCTCTGTTGGGTTTCTCCTTCTTGGACCATTTGATCAGTCGCATCACTGTCCTTGTGACAGTCTGGTCTAGTCTTTGTGTATGTTACCATGACTGAGCAGCAGATTAATAGATTTGATATTTTTTCTCTTTGGGTACTTTTCTCTCCTGCTACGTGTGAGAGAACAGATAGAGGCTGCCTTTCACTCTCTTGTCAGCAATGTCACATATAATCTGAAACATAAAGCAGGTAATCTACATGCTTATTGTAGCCTCTCTTCAAATGGAGTAGTGTCTCCTGATTTCAGGAATGCCAGCAAACCTGTGATAATAGGCAAGATAAGTGAAGAAGAATATAAATCGTCAATAACATATAGCAATGATGGTGAGCCAAGGCCAAACAGCAACCCCTTCCAACTGATGTAATGAATTTAAGATGGCAAATTATCAAACTTCAGGGGTTTTGGGGTACAGACCAATATTTCTTGTAAGATTATTATACTTTCTAATGCTATTGCCCTTTCTGTTTAAGGTTTTCCTACAGTCAAATGTTTCTTTCCTTAGGAAAAAGCAGGTATAACCTTCCCACAAAGAAGCAGTAGAAAGAGTCATTGCTGAGTTATTTGGGATGGAACAAAAGAATCATGATTACTTACAAAAAATACTTGCCGTGACCTTGCAGGCCATGCCTCAAGCCACAGTGGGCTTGGAAGGGTATTGCAGAATATGGGTTTATAATGGAAACCTTGACAGGCCTAAAAGCAAAGCAGTACACAGGTGCCACTACTATTAAGAGCAGTGACCCTTCAAAGAAAAGTTTTGCCAGTCGGTAAATAAACTGCCATTGTGCTGCTCCCCTCGTTAAATAGGAAAGTTTGGGAAAATGGCATCAATCGATGCCACCTTAGACATCAGTTATAAGAGCCAGCTGCCTGCTGTGGCATGAACAGAGTGTACGTACTATTAAAAACAAGGTCTTTGTTCTGAGAGTCTGGCTACAGTTAATCTTAACCCTTGAATTTATAGCCTGTTCACAGTTGTCATGTTCTTAATATAATTTTTAATCTTATCCCATCTGCCCCAACTTTGCTGTATGTGATACAGTGGTTCAGGTGGATAGAAATATTCAGATGAGTGAGTTGTGCTTTGGACAGTCCCTCGTGTGCAGTTGATGTCCCAGCATCAATCTGTACATGTGCTCCCTCTCCTTGTTTTTTATCCTAAATTTACATTTCAATTTGTTGGTGTAGTTGTGCCCTTTTTTGACTGATTCATGGGCTACTGCAGCCAGTTAAAGCTGGGTGGTTTTGGAATGTTTTGGTAGGGCTTTTTTGTTGGTGGTTTTTTTTTATTTTATTACAGCATGAGTGTTTTTTCAGCCACTTTCATGGAAGCCTGGTAAAATTGCTGACTGGCCATGGCTGCTTGGGTTGGAAGGGGACACTGTTAGAGCTGAATCCTTGCCTCATCATGGGCTGAAAAAGCAATATTGTTTTCAGAGTGGAGAAAATAAAAACAGTATTGAGTTTGGAATAATTTTGTTTATCATCACATGTCCCATTCTACAGATTTATTTTGCATGTTTTTTCCCTGCATGCAAGCTATTCTGTGGGACAGTATGATCTTGGATTTTCTGCAGGGATGGGAGCCAGGTCGTCTCGGGCTTTACCTCATATTACTGGGGTTCAGGGCAATTCTTTTTTTTTTTGGGGGGGGTGGTTCTCAAACAATCTATGATGTTTATGTCTTGAGATGGAATATTTTGCTTTTTTATCAGGCAAAATGATTTGGACTTGCCAGACACTGGTTTACAGGCAGATTTAAAATTTAAATAAGCTTAAAAAGCCACTGTGACTTAAAGTGGTACAAAATCTTATATAATTGCTCTCAGTTTTTAACTTATCTTTTTCTGCCTCAACTTCAGATTCTAAATGTTAATTGTTTCTATGCTGGGAAATAAGTAAAATTTTGCATTTAAGCAGGGGCATCAAGAGGAAAAATCAAGTATTTTTTCCTCTACTAATCTGATAGTACTATCTCTTACTCTTGAACTATTGCCAGAAAAACATGATGCAAATCAGTTGGAACTTCAATTTAAGGACTGCAGGTTTTGAAGCAGCAGGATTCTTTTATATTTTTTACCCTCTGGCAGTCTTTATTTCTCAGTGTGGCACAACCTGCTAGTGTTTGTGGACTGTTGCTGGGTTTCTTTAGCAGAACTGAACACATAGGTGCAGTCTTAACGAAAATTAATCTATAAATTGAGCTGTATTTTTTTAAATGACTGGTTAATACCTGGTGGGGGTGTGTGTGTGTGTTCATAGTGATTTGAGAGGAGCTTGAAGCTATAAAGCTTATGGCAGCTATAATTTTGACCACTAAAGAAGCAAAGCATGGCTTCTGAAGGTTTCACTTGCTTAATCCCTTTTTTAACGCCTCGCAGATTGCTTGTTTATCAAACTGGCTGCTTTGATAAAGCTCCTTATCTCAGATCAAGAGCACAGTATCTATCAACTTCAATTTATTAAATTCTAGGGAAAAGAGTCTATCAGTTTCATTATCTGGATCTTCACAATACTTTAATTTTGGAATAACAGGCTGCATTTAGCAGCTACTTTCTTCTCAAACATGGCATCCTGGAGCTGTTGGTTGACAGCTGGCTGACTGTGAGCCAGCGGTGTGCCCAGGTAGCCAAGAAGGCAAACAGCATCCTGGCTTGTACCACAGAGACTGTGGCCAGCCAGGCTAGAGCAGATGCCATGAGGCCACCCTTCAAATTACTGTGTGTTTTTGGGCCCCTCACTGCAAGGAAGACATTGAGGTACTGTGTCCAAAGGAGGGCAATGAAGGTGGTGAAGGGGCTGGAGCACTCCTCTTAGGAGAAGTGGCTGAGGGAGTTCATTCTCGGGAAAAATGGGGCTCAGGGAAGAGCTTAGTACTCTCTTCAACAACGCAAAAGGAGGTTGTAGCAAGGCAGGTGTTGGTCTCTTGTCCCAGTCAAGAGACAGGATGGTAATAAATGGCCTCAAGCTGCCCCAGAGGGGAGAGCAGGCTGCCTGGGGAAGTGGAGTCACCACCCTTGGAGGTATATTAAAGGCATCTTAATATGACCCTTAAGGCATTTGATCTCGGCATTGTTTCAGGCTTTTGATTGGAGGTTGAGGCTTTGGGGGTTTTGGTCTGTTCCAGGTGCCTTTCCTGCACCATCCCAGGAAAATGCTGTCATTCAAAATAAAGGAGAAGAAAGGTCCTACCAGCTCAGATTCAGACTTAATGTTGCAAGAACTGATTTAATGCAGAAAATAGATTGTCTTCCAGCTGTAAAACAAAATTACAGTAACGTGTAGGTGTTGAAGAGAAGATAAAATGAAGGGGGTTTTTAGTTTCTGATTAGAAACTTAGGGGTTAGCTGGAACGATGGCAGCTTTATTAATGCGTGCTGGAAGCATATTATGATAGCAGCGTGGAAGAAACTTGCACTTACCTTGTTTTCCTGTCTTGAAAGGTCTGTGAACCTCTAATGCTTCAGCTTGAAATATGAAGTTTCTGGAGCTCTCTGGTTTAACTAGTTTTAACACTTTCAAAGAAGCTTGTTAGGAGGCTACTGAAATAAATATAGCATCTTCTTTTTCTCATAAGCTTTTTCCTTTGGCAGTTTAGCTTGCCTCTTTCACATGATATCTTCTGAAGATACAAGATCTTAGAGACTACTCATTAATCTGTATTTTGGAAAGGTATACTGACTTTGCACATATAGGTGTGGGTGGGGAAGAGATGAGTGTGATCATCCATCATCCCACATAATACTGGACAAAGTAGAAAGAGCTAAATACAGAACTGGCAAAGAGGTTAAGCCAGTGATCATGTCATTACCTCCCAGAGCTGCTTTGCAAGCAGCAGGATGGTGTGGAGCGGCATACTCTCTGTGAAAAGAAATGAAGGTATAAACTTTTACCTCTTCCTGGCATTGAGAAGCCCATTCAACATCCCCCCATGAAAATCTGACAGTTGTTTATTCAACCTTTGGAGCCCACCATTTCTGCCTGGAGCCTGTCTGAAGATGTGCACTTGCAAGACCTTCTCATGAGCAGTGGAATCTGCAGGTGTACTCTCACGCCTGCTGCTTGGCCTCTGAGAGCATTGCTCTATGGACTTAAAATCTGGTGACCTTTGAGTTCATTGTTAGCATTTGAAATTGAGCATTACTTACCCATGTAGTTCTTACTGCAAACAACACCAGGTGTGCCCTACTAGATTGTAGCAAGGATCCTTTGATCTACAATGCTGGCAGTAGGTTTAATTAGGAAAAGCACACAAGTGTTAGTTCTCCATTCCCCTCATACTTGACCAACATCCTGAATGACTGTATTCAGGATTTTCCTCTTATCTGTCTCTGGACATGTGTTACAAGCTCAGGAAAAAAGTGTTAATATAAGTGGTGGGAACAAAACTTCTGTCTGTTCAGCTTTCAATATGTAATTTCTGAAGTGCTCTTAATGCCACAGTGTTCTCTCTCTCTGAACCAAGTTACTAAGATGATGCTATTCCGTTGTAAAAATTCTTCTCTTTACAATACTTTAACTCTTTCATTCATTTCAAGGAATTAATATTTGAATTTCTTGTGTCACACAGGGTTAATCTGTTCTCCATAGCGAAGTGCAAAAATTTCAGAGATAATGTAATCTGTTCCGCTGCCATCCGTATAAAATATTGTTTACACTCCAGGCCTATTGCTTCAGGAAATTATTGATAGGAACAGCTGCTCCTTCATGAGAAAAGTAAAAAAGTCCTTCCTCTCTGACCAGGGGCACTTTTCAGCCACCTTTACTTTATCACCATGACACAGAAGCATGGAAGATTGGATTTCAGACTTTAAATAATAATAAAAAATGTGCAGCAAAGAAACTCTCTAAAACTTCACTCAGGAACTTTTGTGAAGCTCTGAGCCATCTCGTTGTGCTCCAAAGGATTTATTCAAAACAAAATGAAATTTGGAGCATAAGATATACAGTACAATCAGAACCCAACTTCAAATGTACCTCATTGCTACTGAGTTGAACACTATAATTACAATCATAATTCTGCAGTGCTTTATGCATAAATTATTTAAATTAAACCACATTGATTATTCAAATTTTATCTCCAAGAAACACTTCTAAAAGCCTGCTAACACACACATTGCATCTCACTGCTAGCATGAAAAACTCTTAAAGGCTTGATTTTTTTTTTTTTAAATCTTTTTGGAACTAGACTCTGAGCAGTGGCTTGACTTATTTCAAGTTGAATTGGTCTTGGGTTAAATGGATTTTGGTGCTGGTAGTATATTTTCAGATCCACCTTCAAGCTCAGTTGAGCAAAAGACTAAGCTGGTGCCATTCAGTCTTTCCTTCCTGATAAAAAACTAGTATTCTGTGAGGGTTTTTAATGCAAAGGAAAAGCCTCTGCAGCAAAAAGAAGGAACTCACACTTTTTACCTTGTAAGAGCAGCTCTGGCTGGTTGTAGTTATTTGACATTCTTTTGTTAGGACTGTCCCAAGTGAATAATTGCCAATATCATATCTTTTCACCTGAAAATACTTATGAGAGAAGGTTCTACCAGGGCAAACCTGACTCCTGGAGGACATCCTTTGTTTTGAACATTTCTCGTGGGTGACTGGGAAAAGAAACTTGGTCAGTTCATTCTTCTTATGACAGTATCTGCAAACTCCTGCAGACAAACAGGTTAGAATACCTGTAGCAAACCATAGCAGTTTTGTCGTCACATCAGGACTAAGATAAAATTTGGTTCTGAGAGCAAAGTCAGTAAAGGTTTTAACCCTTCTCTCTGTCAGTACCCTTTATCACTGAAATCACCTAAACAATGCTTAATATTATGAATGTTTTTAAGTCTGTTGTGGGCTATAGACAGTGTTAAAGTGAATCACTGAATTGTAGTGTACAAGAAACTGGTTTGCAATTTACAGAAGACTTTTTTAATCCTCTTATTCCTGGATATCGTAATTTTGAATTTCTCTTTCTCACTGGAGATTTTCATTTAATAGAGTTCTGTTTCCTGAAAAATCAGTGGAAAGTGGAGTTAAGCTGATACTGAATGTCTGGAGATCTTCTGCTTGAAGTTTTTTATTCATATTAGAGTGGCAATTTACTGCTACAGAAATTGCAGTGAGGAAGGGTATGCTTTTTAATGTCATCTTTTCTGAATAAATATCTAACAGGACTTTGCAGATGGAGGAGAAATTATTTGGAGGAGAAATTAGCATTGCTATGACACTTAGATACCTAATGAGAAAGAAAAATAGACCTGTTCCACATTGCTGGAATTGTGGAGGAAGATAACTGAAGATCTAAAATTCCTCCTGAGCTTTGTATTTCTTAAATTAAAAATGAAAGGAAAAGCTTTCGACTTTGTATGCTTCATCACAAACTGAGTACTAAGTTAGTTATGCGCGTGTAATAACTCACTGAAAATGACCCATGGTTTGAGGGTCTGTATAAAGTTAAATAATTATTTCTGATTCTTTTGTGTAGGTTACTCAAACCTTTAGTCTTTGCATGATCAAGTAAGCAGGGCTGTATGGGGCAACCTTTCTCAAAGCAAATGGCCAGAGAGTGAAACCTCATGAAACACAGCTGCTGAAGACCAACAGCAGTGATGGAAGTCATGATTCTTCCATATGTCATTTCCTGGTGCTGAGGTTTTAATACCTCTTTCGGATACAGTATCTGTAGCACCATGTGGTTTAGGTCTTCACTTGTACTTTTGTCTTTTCAGTTCTGGAAAGCACCACAACAGTAGTGTGGGGGTTTTATGGTTTGGGGTGAATTTTTTTTTCCACCCCACCCAAATGTGTGTGTTTGGCACTCACAGGAAAGTTCTAACTTCACTATCTGTTTTAGCTCTGCTTTTGGGATGAGTCAATAGAGTCTCTCTGAAATGCAGAAGACAGTTTGTATATCAAATCAGTGGATGTTTATATATCTAATTCACTGGATAAACAGAAGTGTTCAGCTATTTCTTAATAGAAGTTCTAAGACAAAAATAAACATCTTTTCTCCACCCCCTTAGTTTCCTTAAATGTATATGATTGTCTATTTCTTTCTTTGACACTGTTTTACAGTTTAAAACACTTAAATCAGAAATAAACTTTAATGTTGCATGCGAATTCTAAACTCATCAGCTTAAGCTGTATGATAAAATCATGTCCAGTCACTGTGTGACATGCTAAAGATGGTGTTATTTCAAGTCCCTGTGGTTTATAGCCCACAATTCTGTGATAATTTTTTCAAAAATCCGTTAAAGGTTCCCCGTGTTATCAGTAAAAATACTTTTTTTGTTGTCTTTAATTGTTCTGACAGGAATGTGGTAGATTGTAAGTTTAATAAATTATTGAACTGGCTACAATTAAATGTTTCAAAGGCATAATTCGGTATTATTTACACAGAATTGAGGACACGTATATCCTGTTTAGTAGCATAGCTCTCACCATTCAGTGGTAGCAGGACATCAGCCTCCTGTTGCAGTTGAGAAAGAGCTGCTTTGATTTAATGCTTCTTTTTTCTATGCGTAGCAGTGCAGAGTATTTGTGTCTAATACTGTGTGTGTACAGTTGTTAAAAATAATCTTGTGATGAAACTTGCACTTAAATACAATCTGCTTGTAGCAGACTGCCCTAACATAAAGCAAATCTTCATACACCACAAAAATAACATTTATTTAATAGGGAAACCTACTACAGTTTTCAAAACAATTTAAAGTTTATCAAGTCCAGATTAACTTTAAATCTTATAGATTTCTCTTCTCAATAACTGTGCCTATCTCATTTGTAGCATGAACTGTTTGTAAATGCAGATAGCTATAATAACTTCTTTCAGAAAAGATCTCATTTGCCTGAATAGCAGCTCCTGTTCACCCTTATTGTTGGTTAGTGCTACCTGCTTGATAAAGTCCCACACGTGCATCATGAAAAGTTTTTAGAGAGGTTTTCTACTGGCCTGGTATGTTTCCTTACTATCAGACAGTCAATCAGCCAAAATGTAAAATACAAGTAAGAGCTTGCGGGTATCCCAAGAGCCTTTTCTGCCCTGATAACAATCATAAAAAACATCTTTCAAGGAAGTCAGAACTGCTTTGTCTGAACAAGTTATTTTCTCTATAATTCCTCCTGTTTTGTAGATGTAGCCAAGTTATCAACTATTTGTTCTGATTGTGTTTTTTTGCTAAAAGCATTTCCCATCTGCTGACCTTTATTTTACCTCTCATGTACTAGTTTCACATTTTAATATGATGATTGTAGTGAAGGATGGAACCATTTCTTAAAGCAACTGTTTTTCGATGGATTTTAGGTTTTATATTGAAGTAAATATTTAAAAGATAAAAATCCAAGTTTATTGGAAAGAATCATTATACACAAGCATTTTATTCTAGGAGAACAAGGATATTATGGGTCAAATATTGCTGAAGAGCCTACAGGCCTATGCAAAGGAGAGAAATGCCTGCTCCCAATAAATCTTTTTTTTTTTTTTTACCAGGTCATTTTACTGTATTATAGAATCTTCTCTCTTCCTTTCAGTCACAGGAAAAAAAAATCCTAATAATTTACATGTAGAGGTGAATATTTTAGAGAGACTTTTGACTTCTTTTGGCCATCTACTGTTAGTTTTGCTTCCAGCTACATTAGTAATCCATAATTGACTCCAATTTATGAATTCATGTTGCCTTTTTTATTTTCAGTCATCAGGCTTCAGGGAAGCTGTTGTTAAGGGAAGCCTGAATTTCAGTTTCACTGTATGACTTGGACTGTGGTTTCTGAATGATGTGTTTTATTACTGGCGTATGCTAATGACCTGCAGGTTGGAGTCTTTAAGGCTGTAACTGCATCGGCAGCCCTGCGAGCTATCAGTAAGGGAACAGGTGACAAAACAATGGAGCCAGGTGGCTGGAACTTTGCTGGAATCTACCCTAAGCTGAATGAAGAAGGAATAAAGCTATTATAAAGGAATGACAGTAGGAAGCACATGAGTCAGAAGAGGCTGGTGGAGGAGGACTATTAAGATCTTAGATATGCCCCAGAATGCAAGAAAAAGCAGATGCAATCTCCACCACCCCCTTATGTTTGCAATCCAAAGTAAAATAATTACAGCTCTTGAGAAGTTGGGTGAAGTTGATGTGTTGGTTTGCTTTCCGCTATTACTAAGTCACTGTAAACAGAGAGCTCGTGAAGCAGCACCTCTTAAACGAGTACATTATGAGGTGGTTGAGGTATTTTAGGAATCTGTCATTTCTGAAGTACTGAAGGTGTTAAGCTGAACTTTCTCACTGACATAGTACTGAAGAAGATCAAAAGTATTAAGAAATGGTGACTGGAGCCTACAAACACAGTAAAGATGAAGTCTTACTATATTATATGTGGCAGTACTATTTCAGCGTAATGTTTAATTTCCATTTCTCCTTTAAAAAAATTATAGACACTTAAGCCTGAATCTCTTGCCCTGTCTTTTGTGTAGTCCTCAGTGCTGAAAATTAGAGTGCTTGTGCATTAGACTGCGCGGTCAGTAACAGGATATGAGGCATGTCAAAGGCAAGTGTGACTCAGTACACACTGCTCATCTTAAACAATTCATATCATAGAATTGTAGAATACCTCAAGCTGGGATGGACCCACAAAGATCTTAGGGTTCAACACTCTGTTCCTCACATGACTATGTAACGTTTTTATTGGATGGAATTCTGTAATTATTCCTGGTCATGTCTCCGTGGTTTCACATAGTATATCCTTTAAGACTTTTTTTTCTGCTCTATTCTTTTCCCCAAAGATTTCCTCTTAAACATTTCCAAAACAAAAATCAAAAGCTTTTTCAAGACTGTGCTGAAGCTGGTCCTGTTTAATATCAATGATCTGGATGAGGGAGTCAAGGGTACCCTCAGTTAGTTTTTGGGTGACATCAAGCTGGGCAGCAGTATTGATCTGCTGGAGGGCAGGAAGGCTCCGCAGAGGCATCTGGACAGATCTGGATCAATGGCTGAGGCCAATTGTATGAGCTTCAAAGCAAAGAGACAGGTCCTGCCCCTGGGCCACAACAACGCCATGCACTGGTGAGAGTGGCTGGAAAGGGAGCTGAGGGTGCTGCTCAGCAGTCAGCTGAACATGAGCCAGCTGTGCCCAGAAAGGCCAAGGGCACCCTGGCCTGGATCAGGAATGCTGTGGCCAGGAGGACCAAAGCAGTGATTGTCCCTCTGCACTGTGCACAGGTGAGGCCACACCTCGAGTGCTGTGTCCAGTTCTGGGCACCTCATGACAAGAAGGACATTGAGGTGTTGGAGCATGTCCAGAGAAGGGAACAGAGGTGGTGAAGAGTCTGGAGAAGTCTGAGCAAGTCCTGTGGGGAGTGGGTGAGAGAGCTGGGGGCCTTTAGCCCAGAGACAAGGAGGCTCGAGGCTAAATTAATTGCTGCCTTATTTCAACTGCCTTGAAAATGAGGTTCTTGCGAGGATGGTGTCAGTCTTTTCTCACAGGTAACAAGGGTTAGGGTGAGAGGAAATGGCCTCAAGTTGCCCTAGGAAAGGTTTTGACTGGATCCTAGGAAAAATGTTGGTCAGGCTGCCCAAGAAAGTGACTGAGTTGCCATCCATGGAGGTACTTAGAACACTGTACTTGTGGCACTTGGCTTCGTGGCAGACTTGATGTTCTTGTAGGTCTAACCCAACCTAAATGATACCATGATTCTAAGAGCTATCAATGTACTGAAGGGATAAGCTTCTTTTCAAGCGTTATTCACTGATTTTTGTCCAATCTTAACGTGTAAGAAAACTTTATTTGCATCTGTGATCTCATAATTTATCTAGATGAGGAGGTAAAGAATGGAAAGAGCACTGAAATTAACCATTGAAAAGTCCTATTGAAAAGTCTAACAAATACATTCTATTTATACTCATTTACATGTAGGTGAGAAACAGGCTTTTGAAACTGTCTTAAACTCTATAGTATAAATTTTCTCACAATTTTTTTATTATTTAAATCAAGCATGGCTTATAAATTTAGAAATTGATTAAATGTGACTAATTAAGAAAATAATAGCATTTATCTTTGATATGTAATTCAGAGATTGTCACCACCTGTCCCAGCTTCAGTGTTCATCAGTATGTCTCAAAAGGCTCAGTAAGCTTATTTGGTCTGTAATGTACATTCGCCTTTCACGAATCTTACATCTGATTTAATAGTCAAATAACTCTTATTCTTCTAGTTCACAACTAGTTATTAAAAGTGTGGACAGTCAAATATTGCCATCCAGAGTGTTATCAACACATCTCAATTTTTTGTATGTTGTTTCAAGTTTCCTTATTGCTGTCTTCACAGCAGACACCAGCTGCCTTCCCATCTGAGCAGGGTTCTATTAATTATCAATAAACTGTGCAGGCTGTAGGAGTTTGCCAGATAATTCCACTAAAGCAAACAAGCCATAGAGCTGAAAACTTGTGGAAAAAATGAGTGTGCTTTCATTTTTTTATCAGGAACACCTTTTTTATTACTATGAAGTACAGAAGTGTCATCTGAGGTAAGGGCTCTGTTAACTGAGGCATGTGCAGTGTCCTATTTGACTAATTGAAGTCAGATTGTTTTGGAAAGGGAACAGGTAGAGCTGCAGTTATTTCAGGTTCTAGCTCTTCCCTTTCAGCTATCACACGTCACTGCATCAATCCTGCCAAAACAGCTATGGCCCATGCAACTGAAAAAGGGGTCCTCAAAGATGAAAGAGGATCTCCTCCACCTGTGGATGGAGCAATTCTGAACGAGACTGGAAAAAATATTTGTGTCTTGGGCACAAACTAGTGAAGAATTCATTAAATCCGCGTGGTAGTCCTTTTTTTAGGTCCAAGATAGACTGTTACATGGAGAGGGGGAGACAACTGCAAGGCACCTGGACTCTGATTGGCAATCTATTCCAAGTCTCAGTGAAGTACTCCATCTGGACTTCACAAGACTCTTGTTTGTACTTGCATTTTTAAGAGTGTATGCAGAAATTTATTGTCTAATACACAGAAGTAGTGTCAGTCCTGTTTCCCAACACCCATTCATGTAACATGAGCATCATTTTCTCTTTGTGCTTCTAATATTCTGACTAACCTATAATATTCTGATATTTATTTGTGTCTACACCACCTGCATTAAATTAAATTTGTAAATTAAACATAGCACACTTGTTACAGCTTCAACTTTCTTATCCTCAGTAGCAATTGGTAACTGTGTTATGCTCAGACAAAGTAGTGAAATTGAAAAAGGACTTGTAAGCATTTTTCAAATTACTTCAGGTAAATAATAAGCAACTTTCCCCTACTGCTGTTATGCAGTGATAGCTCTCTTTAATTTTCCAGTGCTAAATTAATTTAACAGTTGCTTCAGACCTCAGTAATTTACTCACGGTAAGTGCACATCTGGGAAAGTTCTGGGGATCTGGAATGAAGAAATACAAAATGCAGTGCACACTTACTATAAAATTACATTTCTTAGCTTTAATCTGTCATTATGGCTGCAAGTAGATGGAAATACACAGCAAGATGAGAAAATATAATAAATATAAAGAGAGAAGACTGGTAAGTTGAGCCTTTGGCTCAGGATTTTCAGAGACCTCTGGGAATGGAATGCCTATTTCCTATTAAATTTCCATGAAGTTATTGGTAATCCACTTCTTTTATATACTTCCGAAAACCTTAGTTATCCTTGTGTTAATAGTCTCCATAAAATTACACCAATGAATGTCTGGTGTATTTTTCTGGGAAAAAGTGTGATCCAAAGTTTGCATTTGTACCATAAAACAGATTAAATAATAGTGATCCTCTTTGGCTTTGCTGGTCTTTGGAATAGACCTTTCCAAATAAGATCAGGAATCTTTACACAGAAGTAGAACATGATGCACTAGAGGAATATCAGCAATGTGTTGCTGATTTTTATCTTGCTGAAATAAAATACATTAAGAGGTCAGGGTTATATCCTTCCTTGGATCCAAAACATTTGTTGCTTTTGTGCCTTTCCTCTCTCTTACTGGGTTTTTAACTCAGGTCTTTGAAGTTAATGCCTAAATTATAATGAATGCAGCCCTGAATATGATGGTAATATGACTGAGAAAGAAATGTACCAGCACAACTTAAGTGTTAAATACTCTCATTTCACTCTGGGGCAGGGAAAAAGTTGTTTTGCCTGGAGTGGTTTCTTGTTTGCCCTTACAGTGTACTTTCTTGATATTGTGGTTTCCTATATTCCTGTTTTCTAGCAGAATCTTGTTTCATATTAATAAAGAACAACAAATTCCTTCAAACTCTACTGAAGAGAATGCATTTCATTCTAAGATTTTTCTGGAAAGCTTGGTAGCATGTGTTTCCTCAAAGGCAAAACTGCAAATATAGCCATCAAGGTGTTATTCTTGTTTTCTGTGCCTTCCACAACGGCTTTCGAGAGCCAGCACTTATTCCAGTTCCATCAGTCCTGCAAACCAGAGATAAGACATCCTCCACGTCGTGTACAGCGGAGATTTTTTAATTGGTATTTTTTCAGGTTTCTGTTGGTACTAGGATTGGGTACAGCATGATCTTTTAAAGCTTCTCGGGCAAACTGGAATTACCATCCTGATTTTGAACTTTTTTTATCCCAGGGACACCTCAATGATACAATAGCTTTATGCTATCCTCAAATCTGCTGGTTTTAAGGATGGAACACTAAAATGCATTTCTCCATATAATTTGAAACAGCCCTAGGGCTAAGTGTGCCCTATGAAGGACTCCTTGCAGCATACCTGTGATATACATGCACTGGTAGCCATATGCTTTTGTCAGTAAAAACAGGTGGACTCTAAATTCTACTTAATTTAGATATGTTTTAGGAATTTCTCCAGGTTCTTACTATATATATATATGATTTCAGGTGCAGGTAGGTCTGAAAACTGCCTACAGCTGAAGGTGTTTCAGGTTTAAAAAAAAATTGAGAGGCTGTATAGTTGCTTGAGAGGAGAGGGAGGGCTGCTCCCTTCTTATCTAATTCTGATTATCTATGTTTAAAATTAGTTTCTGTTACTGGATTTTCTATTCGTTGAGTTTGGCATGTTTGTTGGCTCTTTTATTTCTTCACTGTGTGATACCATTGCGCTTTTCCACTAACCAGACATGCAAGTCTGCATCTTGCCTGTATCAAACATTGGTTCCTCAATGGATGAGGAAATAAGCCATTTGTAGATGTCTCCCTGCAAGGCAGTGAGGAAGAGTCTTTCAACAGGAGAGAATTACTTCAGATGCAGCTGGTAGGGTGCAGGCCTTTAAATCTGAAAGCATGGATGAAACATGAGGAGGTGGACATATAATTCTTATAGAGAAAAAGCAGATTCCTTCCTGTTCCCTCCTGCGGAAGACATATTTTTAAGATTCTCATGTGAACTCACAGAAGCAGCTCCTTCTTTAATTTTGTATTAATCAGGATTTTACATGAATCACATGTGATTCCAGGGACTGATTGTAAGGTGGTTACCCTTAGCAACCCGTCATTTACCTTGGATCACCAAATAATGACCCCAGCGTATGTAGCAGGTGTTCACCATAATAACTGCAGGGGAGCAGAGAATACTACAGTAATATTATGCATCTATCCAAATTGGAAACAGCTCACTTAAGGAGAAGACTTCTAGTTTTTGCTTTATAGCCTTGTGTTTTCTGCACTCTGAAACTTTATTTCAGAGCAAGTAGAGTAGAAAAAAGAATCACAGGAAATCAGTCAGAAAAAAGACAGGAATCACTATAAAACTCAGTGCTTTATGGCTAAGATATTGGTGAGTGGAATGTTTATGTGAAAAAATTTAATACTGAATAAGTTTAAAACTAAATATAAATGTTTGTTTGTGATTCAGAGAATCAGGTTTGGGGTTTTTTTTTCCAGAAGAAAGTCATTTTGTTTCAGATGGAATCCGCTACTGTTTGCTTTCCCTTTCTTCCACTGGCAAGTCAAAGTAAGGCATTTTGAAATCTCTTCATGCTTAATAATGAATCAGCCTTTTTTCACTGGCAGTCATAAAGAAGTCCACAAAATAGATGTGGGAGTGGAGTAACTTCCCTCTGGCTATCAGGCACCCTGGAAGCCCTCACAAGGCTCAAGATAATAATGAGGAGAGAGCTGGAGGATGTACATGAACATCATGGTTATTCCAGGACAGAATGACTAATGATTCATTCTTTTCCTTCTCTAACTCTTTCCTGCTTCAAAGCAGACACAAGAAACATCAATTGAGACACTTCTTTGGAGGGATGCAGGCTAAAAGGAGAGTCCTTTATAGTACAGTCCCACTGGTGCCACTCTTTCAGGGAGGGAGCCTGAAGGCAAAGAAATTTCTTCCTACCCACTCTTCTGCAGGAAAACTGGTCTCTGGGGCAATCCTGAGATAGGTTTTGGGTGTCATTTTTGCTTTCAGTTGGAATGAATCCTTAGCAATTGAATTGAACAGCAGCAAAACAGAGTCCCAGAGTTTTTAAGATCTTGGATCTGTTGTTTACCTTCTACATTTCTAGCCAGGGTTACTTCGTTTATCATTTCTGGTTTCAAAGCCTCCTTCCATGAAGAGGTTTCTGCACCATTAATTGTTACCAAGCCTACAAGGACTAATATGGAAAGAGCTTGTCTGGTCATCTAATTTAAAGACTGTCCTGGGGTGGCATAATGATATCTTGTATTCCCTATCATTTTGTATGCTAGGATATTTGTCTAATCCAAGACAAAAACATTCACTTGCAGACTGCAGTGGCCTTGAGACCCTCCTGCTGTGTTCATATGTATGTCTGCCTCTCAAGTTGGTCAGATTTGAGAAATGTCACTCCATAGGACAAGATAAACTTCTAAAGTAATGATGGGAGCAAGCTCCGATTTTTTCACCCTAAATATTGGGTAAGCAGTTTTCCTCTGAATTCAAGCATGTAATTAAACACAGAATTAACTTGCATGCCTAGTCCAGGTCTGCTAAACTTATTTTTCTGTACTGGTTTTTTGTTGTGGGCTCAGAGTCAGAATGTTTGCACTTTACACGTGAACCCCTTGAAAAAATTCTCCTTTGCAGATCTCAGTAGGCACCTGCTACTGATGTCTTTACTGTGGGGAAAAAAGTTTACTTCTGTGAGAATTGAGTGTTCAGCATCTCTGTGGAGAAGGCCTGTAATCTACTTTTAGCAAATTAAAATCTAATACGGTTTGTCTATATTTCATTTATGCCTCAGGACAAATTAATGTTAAAAAAAGCCTTTGAAATGAAAATGGAGAGCCCTCAAATTAACCTACTTGTAGTGCTTTTATTTCAAGTTTCGTCTGGGAATTGAAGGTGGCTGTTAAATTGCTGGTAGGTAAAACATCACTGACAATTTGCTTGCGTTTTTCTGCAAATAGATTTTCACTCAGGAAAGTACAGTGGGATTTAGAAAAAGAAATTATGAAAATAACTAGCTGGTCTTTTCCTTAAAGTTTTGTTTTGTGCTTCAAAACTTTAAGTTCTGTTAAGAAAGCAATCACAGTCCTAGAAATTGGTATTGAGAATAGTCATTAATTACTTTATTTAAAGCCATATAGACGAGGTCAGGCTGTGTAAAGCTTCCTGTGCAGAGTTTGCTGTTTAAATGTCAGTCTTCCCCATGCTTCAAGATGGCTACAACTTGAAATGAAATTCATTTTCCTGTGCAAAGCACAAGGAGCAGAGTCCAACAGAAAGAGGGATAGGGAGTGTGTTTGTGGCTTGACCTCTGTCTGAGGGCGAGGACATCCTCCCAGGCACTTTGCAGAGGCTTTGTTAGCCTAGAGGAATCTTAATGGAGGGCAAGAACTCCAGCAGATTGTGTTGGAAATAAATAATTTGTTTCTGCAGAATTCCCTCTCATAATAAAGTCCTCTTGCCTTCAAGATCGTTATCTGATAGGGTGCCCAGGACACCAGAGCCCACCAGGAGCATTTCCAGCCTCTCACCCATAGGACAGCCATTTTCAGATAATATGTGCACGGGGGGGGGTCTCAGCAGATGTGGCCGCGTGTATTTCTCCTGATAGGAAATAGCTAGCAGTAATAAAAACAAAACAAAAAAAAGGCTTTCCTTCTAGATTCATCATCACATTTTTAGGGCTTAGAGAGAAATGTTCCTTTCAGTAGTAGCCAGTATTTATTCACTAGGTCATTGCATATTGGGAAATGACAGTGTGTCCTGGTTGTATTTTATTTTCCAACTGAGTTACCATACATTGGCCAAACTTCTATAGGCTAAGCAAGGCATTCCTGTATGTGACATCTGCCAGCAGAAGTGCTGAATGTAGAGTGGTGTTAAATACTCTAGTGTAGTACTAAATACTTTATAATCAACTTCTTAAATACCTAAACAAAACAGAAGTCTAATAAGGAAAAAGGTATCAAGAAATCATTCCCATTTTTTGTTGTAGTTTATTGTAGTATTGTAGTTTACATCCTTGAAAATTTCTTGGCTATGAAGCAGAAAAATGCCTCTGTCATTGCTCACTCTCATCTAAAAAAAATATTTGCATATTGTAGTTAATTTAATATATACATATTGTTCTGCTCTCCACACAAAGCTTTCCTGCAGGTTTTGGACTTAAGGTTAACTTTTCTTTTTTTAATATAACATTTCATCTAACTCTTCTACAGCTTCTGAGCCCACTGCCATTTCTTTTCACCAATTAAATCTGACTGTTTCAGTGTGTAAGGAACAAATGTGAAAACCCTGACAGCCGCAGTAGCAATTTCATTCATGGCATATAAACCCAGAGCGTGAGTGTCAGGAAGCCAGCAATCTGTTACATGCTTTATCCACGTTATGCACAATATATTTCTTATTAGTTATGTTTCTCATGTTCTGATTTAAGAGAGTCCATTATTTTGTGAAGTCTAATTTGACTTGCTACATAGAAATGTGCTGGTTGAATAGATAACTTTTCTGTCTTGTCTTGGATTGTTACAAGGGTTGTTAGTCCATTTGCCTCAGGGCAAACAGATCACCTCAGAGATCAGAAAGCAATTGCTTTCCATGGTGAGGCAATACTCAGTGTAATAGTTGGTGCAATAAAAGGGATTAATTTTCCAGTATTCTGTACTGGGGTTAGACATGGGTAGGTTCCTGCACTCTGCATCAATCTCACTTGTGGCAGATAGGAAAGGAGTGACTTGTATGTAAAAGCTTTTCTCCAAAGCCTTTGGTATTAACCAGCATCAGAATTAAGGTACCAGCCTAAATGGACTATTGAGCAAATTCAGCGCAACACTGCTGCTTCTGCAACCAAGAGCTGCACATAAAAGGATCCTATAGGCCTGACCTTCCCCACAGCCTTGCCTATTACACAGACTTGTGCTTGCCCAAGGTGTTGCAAGGTGATGTCATTGCATTTCACACTGGTATAGGTCCCTTTGAATGGTGGAAGGTACTGCAAATGCAGGTGTCATATCTTTTGGTAAGGAGTACACTCAAGGAGCAGACTGTAAGGCATGGGTATCTCCTGTATCTGCTGAATGGATCCATTCTGACCTTTATAATTTGGATGAGTGAAAAATTAGTATGAAGGGCTATCACGTCCCCTAAGCAAAAAACACCTTGGCCCTTTATCTGCACTGATGAGTGACAAAATCATGCATACAGAACCAACAAAGTATGTTTACCATTTTGTGTTTTAATATATTGCAGTTCCATTATTTTAACTTGGTTGTACCCTTAGCTGTTTTTCATAGAAGGGTTTTGGTTTCTTTGTAATTTGATCCTAGCACTTTTTTTCTGTAATGCTTGAAGATTTGACAGCTTATATGCCATTATGCATTAAAGAAAGATGTACCTTGAGTCTTACATATTTGGGTCTGACCAAAGGTTTCTACTAGGTTGGTCTTACATAGATGGCTCTGAACAGTGAATGTTTGTCACCTAGTTACTGAGCTATAATGTATTTTGATCTGGCCCATTATTTCAGCAGGTTCATGTTACACATGCAGGGATAAAAGTTAGCCTTAACTGCCCAGACACACTTCTCAAACACATTGGAAGACCTGCCAGCAGTTACAATATCAAACAGGTTCCTGGCTTTAGCAGCACAACAAGCTCTGATGACAAGGATCCAAATAAACAGCAGAAATGACCAAAAAAGCAGCTGGGATTCAAGGATTCAGTTTTGCTTACATCCATTGTACCAAAGCCCTTCAGCCACATTTACATAGTGCTTTCTCTTCCATACTGATTGTCTGTGCACGAATTTTGTCCTAATGGCATGCTCCAACTGGCCATGGCAGAATTCTGCAGAAAAATAGACATTTGAAACAGACTCAGGGCGCCCATATCAGGAAAACAGTGGACAAGAAAAAAGAAAAGATTGATAATGAAATTGTAAGAGAAATATTCTCTAAGGGATAGCTAGAGACTATAATGTGATGGTTTTTTTCTTAGAGATCCCATTTTGTGATGTTCTAGACAGCTGGGTGATCAAATCTCTTTACTGGAGTAGGAAAAAAACTCATTTACAGAGTGAATGATAGTCCCTCACAGGAGAAGTTGGCTATGACAGTGTCATAAGGCCTTTTCACCTAAAAATTACTTGGTACATGACAGTAAAGTATAGGTCTGTCTTCCTGCTGTCTATGCTGAGCTGGAGAAACATTCCTTTTTTTAAAGCTTTACTCTTATTGGGGCAGGAGCAGGCTTTTTCTCTGTGTGGTAATTAACACAGGAAAAATGTTGTATGTTCATAAATAAATCTGTAGCATTTTTGAATGGTTATAAACAAAGACTGCCTACTGGTACTTGTGAAGGTGGCCCTTGAAACAGGATGTCAAGCTCAGTGTGCTGCAGTCACAGCTTAGACCACATAGCCTTGTCTTGCTTCTACTTCCAGAGCTTGGAGGGTTCCTTGCACACAATCTAATCCACTCTGCTTTGAGACGCAAGCTATCGTTTAGATCTCATTAATTAGCAGGCAAGCAGAAAGGAAAGAAAGTGTGACCTTTCTGTGGCCTAATTCTCCAGCTTCAGTTCAACAAGAGCCAATGAAGTGCCATGCAATTAATAAAAGTGCAGAAAGAAGTAAAGGTCTCATTTTATGGTCGAAGAGATTAATTTCACAGAAAGGGACTCAGTGTAATTTTAGAAGCAGCTAATATGCATGCCATAGCACAGGTACTTAATTGAGCCATTCCCTATGTTTTACCAGTATGTTAAGAGAAGAATACATTTAATAGTGTTTTCCTTTGCTTTATGTTTCTGTGTGGGTAGTCATCAAATCTGAAATTACATCTAGGCCTAATTGGACTTTCACAGCTCCTCAAGGCAGCCATTCCTTGAATTGTCCATGTTAGGTGGTTTTCTTGTTGGAGAATAGTTTAAATGAAGTATTTCTCACTGTGGTTTGCTGTTAAGTCAAGTCCAAAGGGGAAAACAGCTGTAGTGTCCTTATGCTTACTGCCCAATAGTATTCTCAGCTGGTATTGCTCTATACTGATAATATCCAAATATTTAATACTTCTTCCACATTATACACCTTCATGAGAACATGAAAATGCTTTTATTTCAGGATTTTGTCTTCATATTAATGCACTCTCTGCTCCCACTCACAAGGAAAGCAAATAAAATGGACCATTAATATTGAGTTGACAAACAGAAGCTATTTAGCTCAGTTTCCTTTTATGAACAAGAATATGCCAAAAGAGCTAAACATCCAAGGACATGTTGATGGGATTGGGCCATGCAGCATGAATGTCAAGAGAAGTGTGCCCTTAATTTCCTCTTTTCATTTTAATGGAGTTTTAGGCTATGAGCATGCAGAAGGAAACCCTGAAGCCTTGGCTGCTCTCCTTAGTTGCAGATAAAGGCAAAGGAAGAAGCAGAAAAAGCAGAGTTGCATCTGTCAGCAATGAGAAGACAATTATATGAGATCGCTCCTTTTTATTGACCAGCATAATGGGACAGCAACTCTGATATCAGAAGGTGTAGTTATTTTTGTGAGCACTTTCCATCCTAAATATTCTGTGGTCCAGCAGGAGGAGCTACCATGAATATCATGCATATGCTTTTAAACTTATGCCAGCAAAATTTCATTGCTCCAAATGTTCACAGGAGTAAATTCAAAGGGGCAAAAGCATGGCTGGAGTAAAACCACTTAAAAGTTCAAACGTATTTATTGGGAATATATTAGATGACTCATCTGTCTCTGCTGGCAGTACCTCAGGCATAATATTTATGGAGACCTACAATACAGGAAACAATTCCCTCCAGCACTACCATTTTCATTTGCAGTTTTGTAGTTATAAAATCTGTTCCAGCAAAGCAGAGCGGATTTGCAAGTGCAGTCAGCCCTAACCCAGCACAGCCTTTATCTGCACATGTAGGTCTCTGCGCAGTTCTAGTGTTCTGCTGCCACCAGCTATGTAGAACTGAGCCTCCAATAATGCAGCTTTGTAGGCACATAAAGCATCTCCAGGGACGGCCTTTCACTTCAGTAGCACAATAAATACTTTTAAAACAGTTTTTATGTCTATATCTACCAATAGCATGTAACAGAAAAAATACAGTAAACAGTTATCTGCAGAGAATTTAAATTAATTCAGGGTTTTTTTTTTTAATTAAACTCTTCATAAACTTGGTGTTTGGTCCAGATGCTCCCCAGAACAACTTTCAGATAGGGGCTGGTCAAAGCAGTGACAAACTGGAGCCCAAGGTCAGCAGCATATGTCAAAAAAAGAGAGGGGAAGGGGAATGGATGTATTTTTGTGTCTGTGATGTATGCACATGCATGCACGCACTGTTGGCATGGTCAGGGTTTAATCAAGTGTGTAACTTTACTAAAATAATTTATAGGTATCTGAACACAGGCTATTTGGGAGATCAGGCACAACTGGAACCAAACTGTTGGTGGCATTTGCAGATCATCTTGTGATATTAAGGTGCCTCCAAATATGCCCACCTGTTGGGTGCTCACACACTCTGCACTAAACTGTTGCCAGATCTGGAGAAGTGAACATGACTTTCTCCAAAGCAACAAAGAGGTGTTTTGGAAAAGTGCATTCGATAAAGTGTTATTTCCCTTCTGCTGCAGGAACTGAAGATGGTAGCAGGGTTGCTGATGCTTCCTTCTTTTTCCCTCTAGTGCATGACAGTCTTGTAATATTTGTGCTTTGTATTAAAATTTTTATTAATATAGACAGATGGGAAGTAACTTGTAATTTATATACTATAAGAGGTAGAACATTGGTTTTCTGAACTAGTTGAGATTCATTTACTGCTTGAATTGTATCTGTTTGGAGTTACATTTGCAATTAGAGGAATAAGACGAAAACTGATACTAGTGATTTTTTTACTTTATGGTTTCCATTATATTTACACTCCAGTAATTATCTGTCACCATCCGAAACACACTTACTCAGGCACTTTTTTATCGTATCATTATTCCGTTTCCACCTATATAGATCTGCACACACAGAACAATCAGCAGGCTCCATTAACCGGCAACAAAATCCCTGATATATTTTTTGATCCACGTCCTTTGTTTTCCCTCTACTCCCCACCACTATGTTGTTTGACTTCTTATGTAGTCATATACATAGTTCTCCCTGCACTCATCTTGTGCTGCAGTAGGAAAGGACAGTTTAGTATTAACAATCCTGATGTAGCAGATGAAATACATAAGTGTTTTGATGGGGGAAAAAAAAAGTAAATAACAAACTGCTTAAAATTATTTTAAAAGGAGCATGAGACTGTCACCTGCTTTCATGTGTTTTGCAAAAAGCAATTCGATAATCTGCCCAAAATCATCTAAATTTTATTCATTCTGGTTTAGCAGCTATATTATTTCTGATAGCAATTGGAAATTCATATGTCTGAAAAGGAAGTGTCTAAGCTTTTATTTTGAGATGTAATATGCCATAATATTATGAAAAATGAACAAGGCATGCCTGATTGGTTAAAAAGTGTGCATTTATGTAGAAGTGCTCAGCAGGCTGAGTATTATGTGGGAAATGCCGGCATTCTAAACTTGCTAATGTCATGAGACATTTTTATATAGCAATGTATCATGGAATAATGTTTCATTAGAAGAGACATTTGGAAACATTAGACAAAGTACAATTACGCAAAATGAAATATTTTACAATGTAGTTCCAACATAAATATTAATCTCAGTACTTTACAGCAAAATGGAAATCACAGGTGAAGACAGAGCTGCCTACACCACAATCCGCAGCTGGTTCCTCTTATGTTTCTATATTGCACATTATATCAAGAAAACAATAGAGAGGGATTTTTGAAATGCAGTGCTGTTTAAAGTATCCTGGTTTGAATTTACTTTAATTCCATGAAAATGCATGGCACCTCATTATTGAAACACAGTATTTTTTCCTCTTTATCCTATTAGTACTTCTCTTTTCTACCTTTTCTGTGCTCTGGAGAAAATATCATTGTCGCTTTCAGTGACATTTGCCTTTCATCTCACTGCTTTTCAATGGCTTTCAAGTCTCTAAGTGGTATCCAATTTATCTGTATTCCAATGCCAATTCTGTGAAGCATACCTTTCTGTCAGCTGAGCACAAGCTTTACATGGCTTGTATTAGGAAGCTGAGGTATAAACAAATTGACAGCATCAAGTGCAGCCTATCTTCTCACATGCAATTTCCCCCTGTTTGCTATAGACCATTATTCCTCCAATTCATTCTGCAGAACCATTTACTTTCTTCTGAGTAGCGCTGGGATTGACTCAGTCCCGTGGATTTGTGTGGAGGCCCTATGCTAAATATGAAAGTAAGTCTCTGTGTGCCAAAGATACTGGAGGCAATTACTCCCTGCACTGTATTTTTTAATCTCTTTTCTTCCAATATTTAAGTTTTCTTTGGTGCTTGAAATGGTTCTTCTGCAACATTTTGCTGATGAGTTTGTAACTGCCCTACCAGGGTCTAAATTTACCTTCAAGTGAGCTCTTAAAGATGCTAAATTTGAGCTAGCACTTAAGTGATAAAAATTTATTTTCATACTTGCTTTTCCTTTTTCTACCTGTCTCAGCTTCTATTGCCATTATAATTTACTGTTAATCAAAATAGCAGCAGTCACAGTAACTTGTCATTTTTTGTGCCTTCACCATTTTTGTGTTATCAACAGCTTTTTATGTGCATGGCTTTGTATGTATACCACAGCAGGGTAACATGTTTGCACAATCAAAATACTCTGCCTAGTTTCCTCAAGAAGTCTATTTTGGA
Source organism: Origma solitaria (assembly GCA_013397895.1). NCBI lineage: Eukaryota > Metazoa > Chordata > Aves > Passeriformes > Acanthizidae > Origma > Origma solitaria. The sequence continues at coordinate 300,354 of VZRL01001509.1, forward strand.
TCTTTTAAACACAGAGGTATGGGTGTGGTTCAGAGATAAGGTATGAACTGTAACTAAAAGAAACAAGACAGATAGGGGAAGTTCATGGTCTGTTCTTACAGGGATTTATTTCCCTTTGAGGTGTTTATTACAACATTTGAAGCTTAATGGCCGCCACAATGGAGTACAATACCACTATTACTGCTTTTCAAGAAGTATATAGTTAATCATTAATATAACATTCAAACAATTGTCAAATGGCCCTCTCCCCTCTGAAGTCTAGTGCTTTAGCATGCAAATTTGGAAATATGCAAGCTTTCTACTTTTATAGTAATTCGTTGTCAAAAATAACAGAATCCAGATCATTTAGTTAAGGTTTTAAACCATAATTTAAAAATATTTATTTCAGATTTAGTAGAATAACAGAATAAGAAAGAACACTAAAATACCTTCTGTATCATGTTCTTTATGTCTGATTTTTTTAGTATCTACAGATTTATATTCGTGGGATGTAACTAGGTCCCATACATCTAATCTTTTCTGGATTTTTAAAGACCTAAATCACAATGTGAGCCAATTTTATCCCATTACTGTTTTAGTAAATCCTTCAAATTTACTGACAATAAAGATCCTGACACAGTACAAACAAGCATTGCCTATTATCACTTCTGAATTGTAACAAAGGATTTTTGTTTTGGAGGGTTAGTCTTGTTTGGGTTCCAATTATAATTGATACATTTCCTTTTGTGGTTTTTTCCCCCAAAAGCTGCTAGTCTTAGGCATTTTCTCAAGAAAAAAACCTCACCCTTAATATCCTCTGAAGGTGGGCTTTTACTTCTTAACTGGTTATACAAAGCCAGTTAATGAACGTCTGAGAAAACTAAATGTTTATTAATCACAGAAACCATAATTTGGACATATATAAGGGGAAGATAGAGAAAATATGTAGGTGCCAGCACACCCACCATACCTTCAGTCTGCCTAACTCAACAACCAATAACAAAAACAGGTGCCAAAGCACTGCAGTCTTCAGGGAGGCTGTATTTATCTAGGGAATTGTGGTCGAGACGCCTGGGACTCCTGGTATCCCAGCCAGCTTGTACTTCAGTTTATCCCTATGTCTTCTGCAGTTGGACCTCTGAAATATTCCAAGTCTGTGTATGTCTTGCTCCATAAAGTAAATTCTACTTTTCAGAAAAACAATACGTGGAAGTGTCTGCTCTGGGGAGATGCAGTCCTGCTTTGATTGGTACATCCTGATGCCAAGTGTCTCTGTAGCTTGGGGGTTGCCCAGACTTTGTTCATCATTTAGTCTTATCCAAAACTACTGAAGGAGAGAAAACATAGTTAAATGGATGCCTGCATTGCAGCACCATCTCAGTCAGGCTTGGAAAGCATGAAGTTTTGAAGGCAGGCAGTAGGCAAACTGTTGGCAAAGTTCGTGACTTTCTCCAAGGCGTGGTGACATCAGTTGAAATCTTTCAGCAGATACTGATGATCTTTGTTTTGATACAAACAAAAGTAAACAAAGATGCTGACTGACAGAAAGGAAAGAGGGAGCAGAATAAAAAAACACCGATGGAATAAGAATTTTGTCAGTAACTTACAGGAAGCCAAACCAAGCAATATCATCTTCATTAACAATCGTGAGAGATTTACAGGCTATTTATGTCCCTCAGATTTCCTGACAATACCAAAAAATAAGTCCTGAGGATTTTTTTTTTTAGAAAAGTAACATAAAATGCATTCTTCTTTCCTATTTCTTAATGCCTTTTTTTTTTATTGCACTCATGGTAGTCATTTGGAGCACAAAGATGTCAAGAGAGCATGTCATGCCCCCAGCAGGCACTTGAGCGGATATATGATGGCAACAAGCTTCCAGTTTCCCTGGTCACCTTTCATAGATTTACATGCTGGCTTAATAACAATGAGCAATGAGCTGTTTTTCAATTGGGATAGATAAACTCTGAATGCTTAGTTTTTGCTTTAAAGCATATGCAGGAGAACAGTTTTTTGTATATATGTAAAGTGAAGGACAGGCAGACTGAAAAGGAGCACTAAAGATCAGAAAAACTGGGAAGCCTGAAGAATATGTAACCTCAGCTCACCTTAGAGAGCTGTAAATGCTTGGTGAGGGGTGGGATGATAGTAGAGTGGTTGTATTAATACAATTAGATTCCACTACTGGTGTTGAGGTGAGTACAGGAATAGAAGATGCTTCTCTTAGGAGCTGGCTCCTGATTATTTTTGTATCCAGTTGGCATGAGGGGAAATTCCAGCATTCTGGTCTAAGACACTGCTCTTATCATTCTGAAAGGACAGAGCTCCAGGCTGGCTGCAGAGTTTTCAGTGAGCTGCAGGACTTTAGTCTTGTTAAGAACCACTTGAAAGGTCAATAGCAAGTTAAGCTGTTTGTATAGACAAACAGAAAATTAAAATTAAGGCATTATTCTTTCACAATAATCAATCTCATGAAAAAAATCATAGTTCTTGAACTTGTCAGAAGGCTTTCATAGAAATTGGAATATGTGATCTAGTGCAGTTCAAAAACCTGGAAGTCTTACTACTACTTCTTGACTTACATAGTAGATGAAATTAATAAGATATGAAAGATACATGGAATGAGAGGAATTTAAAGTGAAGTATGAGATATCTTTTAAGTAAGCAAAAGAATAGGTGGGCTAGCACTAACACGCCTGGAAATTTTCATCTGCTTCATTTTGCTCCCCTGAAGATGGAGTTAGACTCAAATTCCCCTGGTATTATTTGAACTTCTCTTCCACTGCACAACCTATTTCTCACTCTACCAAGGCTTAGCTGTTAACTTCCACCTCCCAAAAGACTTGAACTGCATAAAAGCCTGAAAATTGGAGAGGTCTAGAAATTGAGAAGCTTTGCATTTGTTCAAGTCTCCTTTAGGCCCTCTATCTATTGCAGGTTCAGAATAAGAAATACATAAAATACAGAAACTTACTTGATGTTTTTTCTTTATGTGCTACTGGACAGTTACTGTTAATGCACAGCAGGTACAGCATGGCCACAGTCGTGCAAAATTTTGGTGGGCATGCAGTCCTCACACAAGTAGGTTCTGTACTTGTCCTCCTGTCAATAACTCAGACAAGAAATCCAGAACTCTCGATTCCTAGCCCAGAATCTGTAGACTGACAGAATTTTCCACGATTGTAACTGCTACTTCTATGGAGACTGAGGTTTATTCTCTACTCCTTGCATAAATCTTGCAAGTTTTCAAACAAAAATTAAGACACAAACTAACAAGACCCAAATCTGCATCACTTGGCACATACTAAAAAAGTCAGTCAGAACCAGGAGTTTTTTTCTGTCAAAGAGGATTCATTTGATGTCTCTGTGAATTTTTACTGTGAGTGCAGTGTTTAATATGTTATGACCAAATGATGAAGTACCTTGCTCATTTTTTTCCTGAGCGGAGTTCTCACTGATTTTAACAATAGTAGTTTCTCAGAACTCGGCCCTAAGTCTAGACACATACCTATTATTAGAACAGATTGCCTATAGTCTGTCTGGCTCTGAATGTACTCCCTCTGTTGTTCTGTCTTAGCCTCATCGCAGCTAAGAGGGTTGAGGGGGGTTTGTTTTGTTTTTGCATGCAGATCTGTCCACTGCATAATGGCTTTAAGCCCTCAAGCTTTAGGAAAGTTTTAATTGGGAGATTTTTCTTCTTATTTCTAATTTATCCCCTAGAGTCCTATTAGGGTGGCTTTGTTGTTTCTGCTTGTAAACAACATCCTTGTGTCTGAGCTGAACTGAGTCGGTTACATTTAACCTCCAACCCTTCAAATGTCGCACTGGTCTGCTCCTGCAATAAATGAGGCTGCCATTGAAAAGACGTTGGTTTGGTTGAACTTAAAAGACCATTTTGCCACATTTAATGCAGAGGCTCTTCAGATATAAATTGTTGCCTACTGAGAAAATACATTGTGCTTCAGTCTTGAGGCTCCTTATTTTTTTTTTTTCTCGTAGACACATGTAGGAGTACCAGTCAGTGGTCATAAAGGGATGCCATTGCATGAAGCATGTTGCCTATTAAAATTCCATTATACAGATATGAAACCAAATTCTCTTAATGTGTAAGGGTTATGCTGCCTTCTACATTGCCCAGAATCCAGACCTTGAATCTGAAGAAGGAATTTGAACCTTGAGGAGATGACAGCCTCCACCCCACCTCTCTTCTGCAAAGAGCCCTCCAGTAACTTCCCTTGTTCCTTTGACAGGAACAAATTTCTCTCTAAATGGGAAAAGAAAGGCTAGATTTGTTTTCCCTTAGCCAGAAGTCTACAAAGAGGAGACGTCCATGCCAGGTCCTCTGCATCCAGCAGAGCACAGAAGCATGAGCTCTGTCGTAGGTGCCTGGCCAGTTGCATTGATGCAATGGCATTATTTTACAACTGAGCTTAACTGGTTCTAGGGGATGTGACCTTGGGGAGCTGAATTTGAGTTCTATCTTGACAGATGAAGTTCTCTTACAGGCATCATCAGGTATGCCTTGTGTTAGTTTCTAAATCTGTCTAAAATGAGTGGGAAGTTATGTTGTTGCCCAGACCAGATATTAGGATCAGTGTACCAAAGCAGCAAGTCAGCTACTCCTACTCTGTCAGGAAAAACAAGGGTTTATTCTTCTTGACTGAAGAATATTCTTCTATGTGTAAAAACAAGGTGAGAAGGCACATTCAGCTAAGAGGAATATGTAAGAAAAAGAGATCCTCTGTCCTCAATCTTGTATCCTCTTCTAAAATACAGGTGGCATGCTGATAGTTTTGTAAAGGCTGAGGAAAATATGTTATTGTTTTCCTTACTAATTTCTGTGAAGTTCTGTTATATAATCCAGCAGCAAGTGCAATCATTTGCATTTTTTTTTTGGAAGAAAGTTCCACTGGGCAGAAGTGAGCCTGCATAAGAAATGCAACCACTGATATGCAGAGCACGGTGCTGTGTTAGTGCCTTATTAGGGCATCACAGTTGCTTAAAAACGTGTGAAGCTGAAGAGAATGCATCTCACGGAAAATATATTTTCCCTTGCCTAGATGAGAATTTAAGAAAAAAATTAAGAAAAGAACACATACTGGGAAGGAATAACATGGTGTAGCTTGTTCAAGGGAACAAGCTCATAATGAAATGCTCACTGTATCTAAGACATTTAAGCGTATACCCTATTGCCACATTGCTCCCCCAAAGAATATTTACTTGTTTTCTCTCCAGTACTAGGATGGAATATAACTGCATGGATTCACAAACTGCACCTGAGCAACTAAAATTGACACATGCTGTGGCTGCTGTTGTAGAATTGCGCATGTAACTTCTTTCACGGAATTTTGTGTGCGGCCCTGTGCCAAATACCACATCTTTAAAGTAGCATTGTACGCATCACCCTTTAGCTTAGGTCGTGGCCCTTTCTCATGGCAAGCAATTTATTTTGAGGTTGAGGTGACTTGTATTGGATCTTGGTGCCCTATTGTGACATTATCACTTATTACTTTGTTTAGATTCAGGCAAATATTTGCGAAGTTAGATAAAATAAAAATAAGTAATATCAAGTGGCAGTTAAGCTCTTTTTGGAGAGTCCATGTAATGTAGGAATGCTTTTCATTTTTGACTAAAGCGAGAGATAACAAAAGAGCAAGATCTAAACTATTCTCAGAACCCCTACAACCTGTTGCCAAAATAAATTTTAAAAAAGATATTCCTGAAACACCTCTTATAGGTGAAGAATTCTCTCTGCTTTGGCAAATAAAGTGTAAATAACAACACAGAGAGTGCAAATAACACAAAGTGCAGAGATGTACAAATAACTGCAATGTGAATGCAAAAGAATCCTGTTTTCAAGCAAGAATGTGAGATGGTGCTGTAATAATTTTTCTGTTACAGTATCTTCTAAGACTTTGTAGTTTACAAACTACATCTTTGATTATACACAGAGAAATATTCCCCTAGAAACTACAGCATATATTTGGAGGATTTTCCTATCCAATTTTAAATTTTTTGTAGCTGGGGCACTTTTTTCCTTCGTATTAGAAATGGATCTGCTGTTAAAATCATACGTTTTGACTACAGTTTTTGTACATGTCTATCACTTTTATTTCCTGGAAAATATTTCTTTTTTGTTCTGTGACAGAGAAAAGTACATTCCTTTTATTTTTTTATTTATATTATTGGCTTTTAGTCATAGATCAGAGTTATTGCTAGAACTGTTTTGTTAACAAACATGGTTTATAGTCACTGATTCTGCTACCTGTAGACTTCTTTCCATGTCTTTTTCCTTTCTTTACTGCTTTTCTGAGATTTGTAACTCTGATTTATAATGATTACCATCAGTTCTCATTCATATGTGATTTGATCCCAGCAGAAAAGGACTGACTGAAAGCAGTTTTACTCTTTGCCTTTAAAATTCTATTTTCTTGTGCTTAAAGGTCAATCAATTCCCTGTGGTTTGAGGACTATACTTTTTTGAGTACTGTGCTATACTGTTTGTGTATACACTGTCTTAATGCTCTCATTACTTCAAGTACATTTTTGACAGGGGATATCAACACCTGTTAGATCCCCAAGAGAATCTTTATAATTTTCACCATTTCACAGGCTCATTTTCTCTCCAGGCTGGAGATTGCTCCTTACTGATGAACCTTTGTTACATATAACATCCTGTATAGTGCTGGAATGAAAACTTCATCGTACACTCTCTGTGATTTCTCTATTTTTTTGAGCTGCTGCTTCACTACAAGAAGGAGGGCAAAGTCATTCAGAGGTCAGGGCAACCACCTGATATTTGATTTTCCTTCCATTTGATTTCCCATTAATTAGAAATATTTAGTGCTGAAGAAGGATATCTCAGCATCCTGATTCTGACTGAATATTGTGAGAGATGATGCCTTTCCTCCTAATGAGCAGATTACAAGGTCTTGCATCTACTCAAAAATTACAGTGCGATTTCTTTATGCATTCTGTTGGTTTTGTCCTTTTGCTCTTCAGCATAATTCTTAAGTAACTCAGTCCATATTTTTCCTCTGCTCCCCTGTTTATTTTGGTATTTCACTCCATGAGCCAGCAATGCCCTCAAAGACCTTTCTGATTATGGTATGTGATTCCTATGGATAGGTTTTCCTCAGATAAAACAGTAAAGCTCTTTATTTCACAGAATTTTAGAAACTGTAACAAATACACTGTTCTCTTAATTACAAAATAGTTAATGTAGGGGATATATTAACACAAGACATTCTCTAATTGCTAAAACTGAAAAATAATACTTCTGGAAATTTCCTGATTAGCTTTTCCGTAGTTTGAGAAAAAACACATAAGGACTAGAATTCCATTTATGCAGTGAGATACAACAAATGAAAAACAATCCAGTCTCCCTTCTGCTCCATTGTGTTTTGCAGGATCTGAGAAAGATTCCAGATAATATCACTTACCATGCCTTTGTTTTCAGTTCTGATAGATATGTAATCTTGGGTGCCCTAGGAAATGTATCTTCTTCTGAGGATTGTTGGTACCTTGATCTTCAGACTCAAACATCAGCAGTTGCCAGTCTCACAGAGTCTGAAGTAAAATGTAATCAAATTTCTTCAGGGACAGTGTTACAACACAAAAGACAAGAATATGGCCTTGTAACCCAGAGTTTTGAAAACAAATAATGTGAGGAATAGTCTCAGAAAACAAAAAACATTTTCATTGAAATTGCAAGGAGTCAGGTTCTCAAGAGGCAAAGGATTTGAATTCCAATATTTGAAAGCGAAACAATATCCTGCTGTAAAACACAGGATGGAGTTAAAGGACATATACAAGAACTTTCCCATAATATTTCTTGAGGAGCACTTTGAAAAACTGTAATACTCAGATTGTTATCAACACAGCTGTGTACATTTGTTTCAATTTCTAGTTGAGGTGAACGTACATCTGGGATTGAACATGCGGAGTTGAAACAGCCTTGAGGCAACAGTACCGTTGGTTGTCAAAACTTTTCTTTTTGTCTATATACAGATATACATGTATTTATTATAAGTAGTCCTGACCTTTATGAATAATTAAAAGTATGCTTTCAACATCTTATTCCTTAAAATAAAGACCCAGTTCTATAAGACTGTCCTGCTAACGAACAGTTCTTAATACAAGTAACTGCCTAATTAGTAGGACATTAAGGGTTTAAGACTGGACTCCAGCTGATTTCTCAGTTGCATATCAGGAAATTGCTTCAAATCACAAAGCAGATTATTGGGATGGCTCAGTACAGCATCAGGTATGCAGTAATATAGGTTGCCTTAGAGTAGTAGTAACAATAGTATTTCAGCCCTGGTCAATGAACTGTAGGATCCCCAAGGCTGTACTGATTAATGATATTCCATTTTCAGAAAGGGGGAAAATGAGGCACAGTTCTGGGAGTAACTTTTCCAAGATCCAACAACAGGCAAGCGGCAGGGATGATAACAAAATGACTCTTGAAAGCCATGCACCCCTGCCTTTTTCCAAAGTTAACATGCCCAGCACATCCAGGTGCCTGTTTTGTATAAAGCCTTGCTGTTACTCAGGCCCTGGGATCAGAGAGCAGACGTGCAGCACAACAATGTCACTGTAAATGCAGCTTCTGCCAAAATATGGAATCAAGTGATTCCACTTCAGAGGCTCTTGTTTGCACAGGCCAGTACTTACACGATAACAATCCTTACCAACTTGAATGTTACTATTCCCTAGGTAAAAACTAGTTATATCAGCAACCTGAAAGTTGGCAGAGAGTGTGGGGCGGGCATTGATTTTAACGTAGATGTTCTAATAGTTTGTCAGTCTGTAGACATGATAAATTTAACTTCATTGCCCTTTCAGGTCAGAAGGATGCGTGTGCATAAAATAAAGCTATCAGTTATGAGAGGTAGTGTTGCAAGTGGCTTAGAGGAAAAAATGTGTTCAATTAATTTTTTTTATATCTTATCACCTTTAATTAGAAACTGTGGGCTGTATAAGCATATAGAACATGTTTGTTCATTTCAAAAACAACTGGCTGCTCCGAGTAGACTAGAGGCATGTTAATGGCTTGGTAATTTTAGTATTTTCCATTTCTGACCAGTCTGAAAATCAGAGGAAGTGGACCTTAAACCTCTCTTTATCAGTTTTATCCTTTTTATGCTACACATGACATACTCAGATATAACACAATACGTGACCAATAGAACTGCACTCACAGTGTCCAATGAGTTCTGTCAACATATTGAGTACGGGAAGAGTTTTGAGCTGTAGCTTCACTTGCTTAGTTATAGTCAACTGACCAGTCTGAACCTTGAGCTGTGATTCCTGTGAGGTTTCTGATTTTTGCAGATTAAGAAAGAGAAATAACTTGTCTCTGCAATGTGCTTGTATGATTTTAATGCTGTACTGATAAATTAAAGGAGGAATACTCTCATGCTACTATTGAACATAATTAATGGGTACCTCGTTTTGAATTTTAAAATACATTAGTGCAGAGTTGTTCATGATGTACCTTATGTAGCGTAGAATTCAGGATAGAGTCAATTTATTTTTTTCTAATGGCTCATCCATGGTCCATTAAAACTGTTTTCAAAGGTAAAAATGACATGATGTCTGCTAAAAATAACTGCACATTGCACAGCCTTGATATCAAACATGCAAGATGGAACCTGAGTCTCAAAGGGGAAAGGACATGTTTTCACGGGCATATGCTTGAGTCAGCAGCTAATGCATCAAAAGATTCCCCCATGTCTAACCTAAAATGTTGCTGTTACTGATTAGGTCAGCGTTTTGACCTGGTGACAAGAAAGCGAGTTTCCAAGTCTCAGACAAACTGACATTTACCCTTGGGAAGGAGGAAAAATGACCCATGAAGTTTCCATCTGCTGATAGAATAAACATCTGTAGTGCTCATGACTGGCACGAGTTCAGCAGCAGTGGAGCTTGCAGTGAGTGATCTCTGGCCTCCTCACTTATATTGCCATTGAATAGCAATGGCTTCCAATGGAAATTACCTCTGAGACTCCTCAGAAGACTGGATTCTGCCTATAGAAAATACCTTTAAAAATACAGCTTGAAGCATGCACAAAGTTTAAAGTCTTACATGAAGGGTAAATATGAAAAATGAAATATTCACAGAAATGTATGCTGGATAGCCACAGGTAACCAAACCATGAGGGCTCTTAGGCAGATAAATCTCTGTGATGGTTCAGTGGCCACAGAAGCTTCAAACAGGAAATCACAGATCCTGTGTGCATTCATGCTTGTGAATATGTTTTTCTATCTCTATTATTATAGCTTTTTTCACATATTAAAGAATTGCACAAATAAACTTCTATCAAATATCTTAGCTCTTTATTGTCCAAGGAAAAGTTTTATTGTACTGTAAATAATAGATATATTGCTCCACTGCACTGAAACCAGAGATTTTCCCAGGACAGCTTGGAAGATAAACTATTTAACATTCCAAATGCTCAAAGAGGAGAAAAGCTCTTGTGATTTAAAAGGAAAGCATGTTAGATTTAAAAAGTTGTCTACCTCAGAAATAACTAAACTCTTTTGTTTAGCAAAACTCCTTTTTGTATTAATGAAAGAAATTATGCCTGATTCTTAAGCCACAGTATTCACACAACCTACGTACTGATATGACATCTAAGAAAAAGCAGGACACTTGCACTCAACAGTGACAGTAATGCTATGAAAATGTTGAATCATTTGAAAGCAGAATGTAACATTCTTTTCCGGTCTGAATGTAAAAAACAAAGTCAATGGCAATAAATTCAATCAGGCAATTCCAGATTATTATGTTCGTTCTTTAATTTCTGATGTCACTGCTGCATATTCAGCTTGTTATTCTAACTGCAACATACACTTCTAGAAGTACAATCTGCTAGGAACATTAAAAGGACAGTATTTAAATAAGTCTCATATTCTGATTTTTAAAATACTTCTATGCAAATTTCATAATTGACTTGGTTCCAGTTCTTAGTCCTAAAAAATGTCATGAAGCTAGTTGCCAATGTCTGTCCCCTAAATGATATGTAAATTTTAAGTTATTTTACTTGAGCACTGAAGTAATTTTTTTAAAATAAATTTGAGGTTCCAAGGTTATTCAAATGTAAAGACCAACAAAATACAAAGTAATTACATACCCCATATGCTTTTATTTTATAATTATCATAATTTTTAAAAGATTATCAAAATAATTCCATTTCCATATTGGTTTTTCTTCCTGCTTTTAATCTTTAAATGAATGTTCCTGATTTTACATGCTAATCTATTAGAATCTATTTATTAGACTAACACAGTTGTAAACTCAAAAGAAAACATTCCAAAGGCTAATGGCACCAAGCATCTTCAGGGGTGTAATATCTGCAAAAGACTTTGTCTAGGATTCTTACTGTATTCATTTGGAAGTAGATCTTTATTTTCCCTTGGTAATATCCAATTTAAGAGATTCAGTTGTAGAAGACTAGTAAATTAATTATGAAACCATTTTTAAGAAAGCTGACAACTTTCAATGATATGTGCAATGCTTCTAAAGCTTCCTTGTAGCACTTGAAAGGTTACTAAGTTACAGTTTCTTGTATTTCTAAACCAAATTCATGGTCCAAATTGCTCTTGCATTCAGAGAAGGTACAAACCCCTTCAGGATTCCATGATGCATCTTGACCCAAAATCATGGTAGATTCCTGTAGCTTTCACAGTGATGCAGAAATCTGTGTAATCAATAATTAATTCATAGTTGAAGATGTACAGAGTTTTACCTGTATCAAAAATATTTCCTTTTTTTTTTATTGTGTTTTAAAACACGGGATAAACTTCCAGAATTCCTCTAGCTCTGTGTAAATCAAACTGCCTAATAGCGCTGTCCACCGTAAGAGAAAAACAGGTGTATTAAACACTACTGCTCTTTTCCTGGTGAAAATTTTTACCATCATTATACCATATGAGAAACCCAAGGGAAATAAAAAAAACCTGTACTCATCAACTTCCATAGAAAGCTCATTTACATAATCAGCTCAATGATCTAAACAACAAGTTGAATGTACATTTGAATCAATTAGACAGACAATCCCAGCTGTTCCCAGTCAAACTGTTCCCCACAGTTGTAAATAGAAAGGATAACATGGATTCCCTTCCACGCCCACATCTCTTGTTTTTTGTTTTCACAGGCTCTGTATCGCATAGTGAATACTGTATGAACAGTTCAATATGTTTGCTTAGTAAATGTGTGGCTGTCCTGTAAAATATTGCATATGCCAATACAAAGCCTTTGCAGTATAACATCCTCTGTCAAACCTTGTTCTAATAGTTCATTATACTGAATTTTGATTGTACCATTAGTAGCAGAAAATGCCATAGTTGAGGTAGCAGAGTAGTTTTGAACATGTAGTTCACTGCAGAATCTGGGCTCTAAAACCCTTTCCATCAATCCACAGCTCTTTTTAGTACATTTTCCGGGCAAAGGTAATCTCTTTCTGTACAGATCTTTGTTGATACTTCTCTATAACTATTTGAGTGCCAGGGTGTCATTGCACCAGACTCATGAAATAAACATGATAAATGATGATGATGTCACAGTTTTCACCAAGCAGATTTTTCAGTCTCTAAAACTGATTTGATTGGCATTCATGATGAAAATGAGGATTTATTTGGAGTTATTCTGCTTTTTTGGGTGGCCTTCCATGCTTTGCGAAAGAATTGAATTAAAAATTAAGTTATGCCCATAGAATTTACATAGAAATTGGGACTGAGTGCACCCAGGGAAGATTGAGGAGATTGATTGGTTGTCAAGTTAGTGGACAGTAAATTTTAAGGCTACTTCTTCCTCAAGTAACATTGGATGGTGAACTAGCCCAGCTTTGCAGAAACACCTGTGTGCATCTTTCTTGCCTGCCTTGTTCTATGGCCCAGTGAAGGCAGTGGTCATTTGGCCATTCAGGGCAGGATTGAGGGAGATAGCTAAGCATTAAATTGCTTACAACCATCACTCTCCAATGGGTTATGAAAGACATGCATTTGGGCAAGTATGATGTGTTTCCCTGCAAAGTTATGAAGTTCATAAATTTTACTAGCTTCAAGTTAGAACTTTATAAAATATGTACTTTGACTCTGTACGTGTGATATAGCATGGTGTTAGACCCCAGCAATTACTAAAGCCAAGAAATTGAAAACTAGAGAGAAAGAGGTGTATGATTTTCTGATGTGGACTGTACTTTCCTTTAAAATAGAGATGATTTTATTTTACTTAAAAAGCCATTCCTTCTGTAAAATTAGGAATTTTGAACCACCCTTCTTACCAACTGTGCCTTGGCTCATTGAGGTTTAAAGTATGGTGATGGATGAATGTACTTGACCATCTTAAGAGTAAGGAATTCACCTCCTTCTGTGAACTAGGAAGGTTTTCCGGTTACTGTACTTTTTGCTCTTAGTAAATTAGAGTCAACAAAGGAAGGATTTTCAATCATCAACTGACTTGTTAAAATGTTTATTCCTAGAGTTTATGTGAGAAGCACTTGCTTTCTGTATTTCAGTATATATTTGCCATGCTAATCTCTTCTAAAAAGTCAATTTGGTATGAAAATAAGAAAAAAAATATGAATGGAACTTTTAATTAAACAACTGTAGAGAGCAAAATGTCACATTTATTCCAGGGTCTGAGTGGATTGTGTAAGGAAACCAACAGAAAAATAATTTTAATCGTTTTAATTTAACATTAATAATAGTATTCCCTGTCAAATGCATTGTCCTGTACCACAGCCCATGCTCATAACTTCCCAAATACCATGGCCACCAGGGTGATAAGTTAATGACCAGATTCTCTGTCTTAACTTAGCTGCATTCATTAATTTAACACTACATTTTGCAGGTCATGTAGTTGCATGTTTTGCTGAGCTGAAAAGTGTAATGACTGAGATATTATTTATACTCTTCTCTGTACGTACAGTTAGTGAAGATGAATACACTCCTAATTTAGCTGAATTTGTCACAGATCCGGGCACCTGTCTCTCAAGCTGAGCTCCCCCACATCTCAGCTGTGGATATTTTGAAGTACTTTGGCAACTGAGCTACAACTTCACTAGTCGAACAACACACTTCAGCTGCAAAGTTATTTACAAACTTTACTGATCAAGCTGCATATTCTTGGGCTGAATTTGCTACAGACAGCATTTTGCAGATGGAATTGAATTCTTTACTAATCATAGGCAATGAATTAATTTATTTGATTAGCAGTAATTTGCATTATTTGCTGATTATGTTCTTCAATTTCCACTGTTAAGAGCTGTGTTGTGTTGCTAGGACTGGTTAATCATTTACTACACTACTTCAGAGAGGAAAGCCTTTTGGTGGTAGATAAAGAGATCTTTGTCTTGAAATACTTCCTAAAAAACTCTTCTTCCGTGTCACATAGGGGAAGATACTAGGTTTTTTTAAAGATTACAGGTGAAAGCACATTTTCCTGTGAAGGCAGGTTTTTTTAGTTCCTTGTGCCACTTTTTTTAAAATTTCTGGTTGTTATTATTATACAGACAGTGTTTTCATGGCCATTGCTGTGGCAATGCCATTCTCTCAGTAGCAGTGCAAAGGAGGGTTTCTGGATGTATGGGTGCACCCACTGGGGTCGGGCACCCCACTGGGCCAGGCTTTAGGGTAAACTCACACTGAGCTGCAATCAGCAGTGCCAAGGAAGGTTTATGGAAAATATGGGTGCACCCACTGGGGTCGGGCACCCCACTGGGCCAGGCTGTAGGGTAAACTTGCACTGAGCTGCAGCCAGATGTGCATGGCAGAAACATGGGCAGTGCAGAGTTTTATTCATCTGTGCTGAGTTAGGAGGGTACCACTGTGTACTCTGCACAGCTCACTGGGCTAAACTGCCTTTTTTACCTTCTTCGGTGTGTATCTAAGCATATCATGGCGCAATTCCTCTGTAAATAAGTAAAATTCATGCAGGAAACCGTGCACAGCCTTGTCTTCATAAAAATCTGCCTGTACTCTCTGCTGTCAATCTCTTCTAAACAGCTTTTGCAAGTATTTCTTACAGAACTTCTCTAAAATACCTGGCAGTCTCTGTTCTAGGCAATTAAGTCTTCCCCTCCACCTTGTGCAAAGAAAGTATTCTTTACTTATCTGTACAGTGCTTAGAGCAGGAAATTTTTCTGAGTATTGCATGTTCTCACCCACTGAAGATGTTCCTACCCATCATTCATAGAACTTAAAACTTACCAGGAAATTTTGCATGCCCTTGTTGGCTGAGGGGACTGACACGGAGTCAGGTTTACCAGCTAGTGTTGTGCCCTATTATTTCATTAACAAAAGGCAAAATTTGCTCACTGGTAAATAACCTGAAGTTTTAAATCAGTCCTGGCCCCTAAATTACATCCAGGTAAGGAGATGAATTTCGCATGTTTGGGTTATTTGGAATACAGTATAAAAAGACTAAGGTTAAAGACTACAAATGAGGAAAATATGCCTTTTTCTTCATGAAGGATATAAAATACAAGTGGGCTCTGAATTACAAGGGATATGACTTAGTCAAATGCACAAAGATTCAATGATAATTTTATTTCTTAGTTGGCTAAAATTTTTTTGAATTTAAATAAGGATAGAAATTGAAATATTCTTAATTTTTACATTTCCACATTGGACAGTTAGCTCTGAGTTTAGTTTTGCTTCCAAATTTGGGGTTTTATGCAGCATATATCAGGGACTGCTAAAAAAACCTATAGTTTCCTTTCTCAGAACAGAAGAGGTTTCAAAAACCAGGGTTAGCATCAGAAGTAGAATGAGAGCTTCCTAAAATCTTCATCAAAGGTAGGCATGAAAAATACAATGCAAATTCAAGGGCGGGCCTAACTCAGTCTAAAGACTCAATTCCTTTCCAATCTATATCATTTTAGATTTTCATGCATTAATTTTTATGTGGCCTTTTAAAACTTTATCCTCTGGTGCCCTGAGATCATTCTGAAACTCCTTGTAGCTGGTTTATTAATCCATAGTTCTCCAAATTCCCTAAGAACTGTCTGGAAATCTCAGTATTGCATCAGCCACCTCTATTTTTCTGGCACCAAGGTACTTATAAGCAAAAGGTTGCATATTACACATTATAGTAATTTCATACCTGACTGCCTTTAGAACATCTTACTGAATATCACTTGGTTTTGGAGATTTGCTGTTTATTCATTTTACCAATTTGTTTCTAGTTCTGTTCTACTGATACTTCGATTTGAGATGGTCTGTCTGACATGTCCATCATAAAGGACATTTGTGGTATAGCTTAATTAAATTCATTTTCAAGAAGTGTAGGAGAAAAAATTCATTCTCTTGGACATCTTCCTTACTGTAAACATGCATTGGCCCTACAGACTCTCAGGCAGTATCTGGCACACTTGAAAGAAGCTAGTTTTAGATTTTATGCTGTTAGCAATTCATCAGTGGTTTTGGTCTTCCTGTTTTATATCTATCTTGCCTGTATTTGTGTAGAAATAGAAACCTTTAAAAAATCTAAACCCCAACTTTCGAATTAGATCATTGATTTCACTTTTAAACTACACCAACCTAGTTTTCTTTCTAAAACTTTTTCGTATCTAATGTACATTTTCGCCAAGTCTATAAACTTTTAACCATTGTAATTAATCTTCGTGTACCTACAAACATTTTAACCTTTTGAATACACCTTTTAAGTAAGTTTCCACAACAAAACGAATCTTTTCTGTCTGGCGATAAACTTACCTATTTTTATGTAGCTCTCATTTGGAAATGGAAAAGTGATAGCTCAGATCTCTTGGCTCTTTTTGGTGTGATCTGCCAAGTATATTGAATGCAAATACATTATACTTCTTGTAAGAGTGGTTCTAATTTTTGTGCATCCCTTAAATTAAATTTTCTTTACACCATTCCACCTCAATTTTCTTCTTCAGTTTTGTTTCCTTCACTCTGTCCTTGATTTTCCAGCTACAGGAGGCATCTGGAGCTGGCTTGGGCTTTCTGTCCTTCAACATCCTTTGATTTTCCTGTACTGTTTCTGGTTACTGAATGACTCGTCTGTAGATTCTCTTTTCAAATGCAGAGCACATGGGATCCCAAGACTCAGAAATACCGGAGCAGGCTTTTAGTCCTGTGAATTTGAGTGATTTTTACATGAAGTTACACTTTTCAAGCAGTACAACTCTTTCGTTTAGCTCCAGCATGTTTTGTATTTTATTCACTCAATTGAATTATAGTAACTAATCCTGTTAGTTCATCATTCTTGGTAATACTTCATGCGAGAATTTTTAATGCCTCCTGAAATCTACCAAAATGGTAAAAACTTAAGGTAAACAAGAACTATCCCCTATAAAGAGATGTTATTTTCTACGTATGGTGTAAAACTACTGAATTCTGATGAGAAGGTGTCTCTGCAGTTTTGCATTTCAAGCAAAGCTGCTATACATGGTTACTTCATTCTGGTAACATAACTGGTCTGCTGGCATTACACCCACATTACTTCAAGGGATGGAAATAAATTTGTAAAGTGCTGCATAAAGCCTGAAATGGCCACTTTTAAGTTTAATCTTCCCCTTAATGCTGTACAGTCTATAAAATATGCATTAATTCAAGTTTTTAATAGCTTTTATTAATCCATCTTTCCTTTGTAAAGGAGACAATATCTAATATATATGGTCCCTCTCTTTATGCTTTCAACCTCATGATAAATCTGATTATTTTACCTTGTTTTAAAGTTACTTGAAGCAATGTTTGGCTGTCTGGAGTACCCAAAGCTATAAACATCTCCTGCTCTGTTGATATCTTTAGACCTAGGCAGTCAATACACAAGGCATATGGTATAGGTGTACCCTAGATCAACTGACTGATTATTAATGCCTTTCCACATAAGCAGAAAGAAAATGGCTCATAAAACTTTAAGATATTGGTGAAAGAATCATTGTTGTGTGATGTACACCAATTAATATGTTTGTATTGACTATGTACTTTTCCTTTAAATATGTGCTTTCAGTAATATCCCTCAGCTTGCTGCTTTCTTAATGAACCTTCTATATTATAGGGGGAAACAATGTAATAAAAGATATTACACGAGTAGAACAAGGCTATCACTGACTTCAAGTATTCAATCACAAAATAATATTAAAAGCTAATAATAGGATGTTCCTGCCACACCTAAAAGTATAATAATTGCAGTCACACTTAATAATTGGCATAAAACACATAAAAGCCAGAGTATGGCTGGGACCAAAGAGAGGACATACGAATTTCTTGTCTTTGTACTACATGGATATTTGTAGGCTTCAGTTGCTAATAGCTACCATCTTTCTGGGAGAAAAAGTAGCTGGTCAATATTTTTAACTGAATATATAATATACTACTGTGAAACCTACTGTCGCTTGCCAAATACTTGTTTAGATTCCATAAAAGGCAGAATATTTAGACTTTGATGGGATTTTGTATCTTTGGATTCACTAAAATCCAGCTGAATCAACAATGCTGATTCTCTTTGTTTTCTAGGAGAGAAGGAATAGGCAACCCACTGTAAAAACTTCGGGGAGGGCAATAGAAAACTCAGTGATTGCAGGCATCTGTAGATTAAAGCAGAATTTGTGCCAAGGAGATTAAAAACTGAAAGATTTCAGATAAAGGAAATGGAGAGCAACAGAGGAGGTCATCCTAAACTTTTCCACCCCTGTGCCTGGGGCCTCATTTTCCCCCAGCCTGGGTACCAGTGAAAGCTGCCCATTGCTGGCTGTTGTCAGAGCTGAAAGGCAGTCCCTGCATGGGCACCTGGAGCTACAGCTTGGCATGTGAGGATGAGCAGCAGTGATATTTCTTGTCCAGTGCCTGTCCATCCTTAGCTGAGCCATGTTTGCAGAGAGGGCAAAGTCATAGCAGGCACCGCTGCAGGGCGTTCTGAGGGAAGATGGCCTTACTCGTGAATTTGAGTGCTAAACTGGGTAACTTTGAGGCTCTGTGGAGCTGACGGAGGGCTGAAAGCCTCTGTGATGGGAAGGCCAGTAGATGGTAGTGTTTTGTCAGTCTCAGCTGATGGGTTATGGGCTGTGTCACAAATCTTGGGAACAATGCTGGGTTTTGACAGAGCAGTCAGAAATGAGCAATCAAGCAATGATTCTATCATCACTTAGCAGCCTTCTTGAAGATTTCCTGTCTTTCTCTGCCTGATTTAACCAGTTTATATGCTTTTACTGGGGTTCTTTAAATTCAGATACATTCTGAGTGAATGAAAACATTGGATTGATGCATCATGACAGGCTTGTCAACAAGATGAAAAGACTATTGTTTTGTGTTAGCAACTTTTGTTAGATGTTGCCTTTGCTGTGAAACACCATTTCTCATCATTTAACTTTTCTGGTAGAGCCCTGAGTCACTTGTTCACAGCTGCTTAGCAGTTCTGGAACTAACGTCATTACGCTTCAGATCAGCTTTCTGTAATATTACATTGCAGTACCTCCAGATGTAAGGTGTGAACATGAAACCCGGCATTGCTGCCATCTAAAGCTCACTACAGTCTAGCAGCTCCTTGCTTTGCAGGTGCCAGGGAGCAACTTCCATCCTTGTTGAATCCAGAAACATGAGCTGTTGATTGCACCTCTCAACTGGTTTTATCCCAGTTCTTTGTCAGAATCAGAGCTGAACCTGAAATACGAAAATCCAAACAGGAGTCTAAGGTAGACAATGAAGATGAGAAGAATGTGCTATTTTAGCCTGTCATTCAGTTCATCTCTTTGCTAACCCAAGGAAAGCTTCTCTAACACTGAATAAATCAATTTTGCCTGCAAACCCCCTTTGCTAAATTAGAATGAAACTTTGAGCTCACAGGAGAAAAACTGAAGATAAAGTAGGTTAACTTAGATATAATTCAGAAAGTCTGGTAGCAAGAAAGGAGACTTTACAAACTATTGCAGGGAATTGAGAGTAGAGGCACTAATGAAGGAGACAGTGCCCACTAAGCACAGGATGGAGGATGGCAGGTGCTTTCCTGCACTGTGGCTCATTGAGTGAGTTACCAGCAATGCAGTTCTGATTCGCTGTCATCATATTTGCCTTTCTGCTGTTAGTACCAGGGAAAATGACTACATGTGCTCACCCTGTGGAAGGAAGATGGAATTGAGCATTAAACAAGATGGTGGGATGGGGAAAGAAGAGAGGAGAGGTAAGCTGCTTTTCTCCTAATACCTTTTGCAGTAGAAAACAGAATTACTAGAAACATCTTTAAAAAAACCAAAAAACCTTCATATGCTTTCCAAATACCCAACACCACAGGAGCATTGCTAGGAAACAGAAAGCCAGTAAAGGAGACCTTTATTTCTTCCTTATTACCTTTTTTTTTTCTTGTTATCACTCAAGTATTGGAAATCCCAGAACATGTTGTTCCTAAATTCTCATTAATAAGCCACACTATAAATATGAGTATGTTGTTTTATAAATACTGCTTTTCTAAATTCTCTGTGGGCAATAAATATGAAAGTCAACTCCCTGGAAACTAGTGGAATTAACAAGCTGTAATGTAATAGCAGTGTCTGTCTCCTGAGCTACCTTTTTTCAAGTTTTCACCCATTATTCTCTCTTCATCCCATTGGCAAAGCTAAGAGGAGGGTGCATTGTTAGTGACATTCCTGCTGAGAAATAAAGTTGTCTCACTCCCAGCAACTTCCCGTGATGCTAATGACAGCCAAATGTTGTTGCTAGCATAAAGCTGGGAAAAATATATTCATGGTGGGTCTGAATGCATTGTAAGGCAATATCCTGTGCGAAGGCTGGACATGATAGCTGGTGGCAGGGGCTGGGGTTATTTTCCGTGATGCCTGTTGGCATGGGAAAGAGTGATGTTTGCATTTGACAGCATTAGTGTGATCTGTCCAGTTTATTTTGGCAGTGTGGCCTACAGGAGTGCAGCTAAGGCAGGATATTCACTAGGCACAGTTACTAAGACAAAGGGTTTGTTACATTTTTCAAAGTGCATTTTTGTTGAAAACAGTGCACAAAAGTAGCGACTGTGGGCCACTTCCATTTGCAATAGATGTTAAGAACTAGAGAGGAGATGATAACAAATCAGACAGTTGGGTTTAATAGGTGAAGTTTTTGCAGATGACAGGTACTATGAATAGTCTACTTCAGACAGCAAGTTGTGGTGAAACATGTCTCTACTATGCAACCTCTACAGAATAGTTAGGTCAGTCTATTTGAATCTCTGAACACCTGAATTTTCTTTCCAAAATACAGCTAGTGAAATCGTGCCCAGTCTGTCGCTTTTCTTTATTACAGCTGTTTCCCGCTGGTATAGACAGTGCAGCGCTGACTCGAGCGCGAGTTAAGAGTGACACCAAGTGGTTAAGCATTGTATTTCTAGGTGATTTTTTCAAAGTATCTTTCTGGTTTATCTTTGATTTTGAAACATTACTCTTGGGGGTTTTTTTCTAAACAGTCCTGAATATGTCACTGATTTTTTTTTTTTTTTCCTTAAACAAGCCCACGCAGGCTCTCACTTGTTTTATAAGCAAACATCATCCTTGAATTTATACTCCAATTCTTTCTGTCCATATAATATAATTTGCATAAAATTTCTTTTCCCGAGAATAAGGCAATTTCTGGGTTTTAATGAGGTATGTGTTGAGAAACATGTGGAACTGTTTTCAAAGAGAAATAGGATAGCAGCAACTGCACTATAATTATTTGACTGCAGAAGAGTAAAAAGAATGAGCAGCAAAATGTGTTTCTGGGTAAGGAATCTTCAGGGCAGTCATGCTAGAATAATGCACACTTCTTTCTCCTACACTTCCTTTTGAATGGTAGATTTCTAGTGGCAAGCTGTTCCCCTGTTTCCTTTCAGCAGAGCTCTGTGAAGGACAGGTGTGAAGTAGCCCACTTACAACCCTACTGGGAAAACCCAAATTGACAGAACTCTTGAATTAGAGCTGACTGCCAGAAAGCTCTTTAAATGATGGCCTCGTTCATATAATCAGCAAAATAACAGCTCTGATGAGGGTTTTCCCCTCCCTTATCAATAAAAAAATGATTCTTGGTATCTTTGTGAGCAGCCATTTTTCTGGAATTAGGTAATCACGGTTCTTCCAGAAAGAAAAGATCTACTAGCCTGAGGCATTGCTTTCTGTGGCAAGTAGGAAGACTAAGTCAAAGCAGACTTTGTGACCAAGTAACCTGATTATCTTAGCCAAAGCTCACAGTGCGCAGAAGTCCAGCACTGTCATCTCTGTGGTCAAAAACACAAAAGAGAAGGAATCAGTGTTAAGGAGACTTAGGCAAATGACAGACAGAAAAAGCACATAGCGTATGTGGAAGACAAGGCCAGCACTAGAGGGAATAACAGTGGGTATTGCAGAATGAACATTAGTTTGAATAGCGCTCTTTGGGAAGTCTCTGAGTTCATGGCCAGTTCTGCTCCCCCCATGGAAAACAGTCGTTGTGGAGTTGCTTGCATTAAAAATTATGGCGAAGACAGATCTGTGGATAAAAAAATAATTACTTAGGTCAATCTGCTATGCTTTCTAAAAATACAATAATTAAATGACAGGCATTTCCCCAAAAAAAAAAGAATAGAAGCTATTTTAACTGCAGACACAAAATTGTTCCCGTAAGTGAATTCTGGCATCAGTAGTAAGCTCTCTGCTGTTCATATAAGACAAGTGTATTTGTGCCACTGAGTTGGAAGGTGACAATGTTTTTAGATGGCGCCCTTGTGATCTCAGTAATTATCACATCCCTTGCCAGGGTAACAAACCAGCAGAGTAAAATACAGCTTGCTGGTAGAGTTGTGAGAATTCAAGTAATTCAACTGCTGCCTGATGTGTCAGGATGGAGTGAGAAAACCTGCAAGGGATCACACTGTGTTTTGTGGAAATGTAAGAGCAGGATCACCAAAAAGGGACTATAGTCATTTTATATGAATGTCTCCTGTTGATGTTCTAGTCGATTTCAAAATTTTAACATAATTTTTGAGTTTCAGTAAATTCTGTGCTTGGGCAGTGCTGTTACATTTTTCTTTATTGCCAACGAGAATCTGCTAATAGTAAATTCTTCAATTTTGCAGTTCAAAAAATAGCATTTCTCATTCCATGTATGTGTTTTATACAGAAACTGTGAAGCTCTCCATTAATTTCTTTGTGTACCTATTAACTGGTGTTGCTTTGACAACCTCTTCTTCACATATTCTGTTTTCCCACTTAATGGCTCAGCAGCCATTATCTTTGTGTGATATCATTATCAGTCCAATTTTGCAATGCACAAAATCAAGTTTGTTGATAATAGTTGCTTTCATTATTATTTGAGAGTTATGGATATAACTGGGTTTGTACATCAGGGGGTTTTAAACACTTTTGAGTTTCAAATGAAAAGCAAAAATGTGGGTGCAAGGCATTTGCCTCAGGTGACTGGTTTAGGTGAGAAGTGCCTCTAAGAACCAATACCCAGCCATTTCTGGCCATGCCTCTGAGTGCTCACCATTCAGGGATGGGGCAGCTGTTTCAGTGCCAGAGTTGCCAGATTTCCCTAGAAACCTCATGTCCTCTCATGAAAGTTCAGAGTTACCTAATAAGAAAAACTGCAAAAAGAACTGCTTCTGCCATAAAAGGAATTCCATATGGCTTCACATTTCCCACATTAAAAATCCTTTTGCTATTCTTCATTCATGCTTTAGCAAGTTGAGAGTTATGTTACCATCATCTTTTGCAAAAAGGCGTCAGAGATAGCACAGTGAATAAGCAAAATGTAAAAAAAAAAAAATTTGTTGTTAATCAGTGGCAAACTAGGACAGTTCCAAATCTTTCATTTGAAATCTGTGTCTCACACCTGAGGCCAGCATGGGAGATTGCATCAGCAGGTGCTTGGAGAGGATGCTGTTTGTCTCCATTTGCAATAGCTTTGCATGAATTTAATTATTAATAAGCCATGTTCTTCAGTGGCTCATGCCTGCAAATATCAAGAGAGTTCCAAGACCCCAAGTAGTAGTCCCTGGAAGACAAGTACTCAATTTATCTCAGGGTGGTGTAAGCACAGAACAAAATAAAAATAGCATTTTTCCAAGATGGAGATCCAGGAGGGAGAGCATACTTGTGTTTGGTTTGTTCTAATGTAGATTGAAGTCCTACAGGAAAAAAAATCACCTTCACTTTCAAGATCCAGGCAGGTTTTGTGACATATGAGGCACCATATGGGATATTGCTGAATCGTGGGACTCAATTTAGCTCTTGCTAAAGCTGTTTTATCTAAGAGATATTTTGAATTGTTTTCATACAGTTTGCAGGAGTTAATAAAATATCATATGAAACAGCCACTGAATCCATCAAAAGCATTTTGAATCCCTCCTCTACTGACAGGAAAAAAAAGGCTGAGAGCTGTTTAATATTTACTGGCCTCCCTTGAGGTGCCAATCAAATCAGCTGTAACAAAGTGACCATGAAATTTTACAGTATTATCAGGAACACATTAGAACTATCGGGGTTTTTTATGCAAATCAAATGCATATTTCTGGTAAGCTCTCTGTTGACCCCAGCAAAATGGATAAGATGCATGGCAATTCTAGTAATTTTTCTGCCTGATACTAGAGTAGTGAAGCACCAGACTTTCAAGGATAATTCAGAAAATATTTTACACAGTTCGTGCTTCCAAAAGCCATGGGTAGGACCAATTTTTAAAGTAAGAGTTAAGAGTCCATTTTAGCTGAAATAAGGTGAATTCTTGGCTTTTATATTTTCAAGGAGCCTCTGTAGGTCCTATTTGTATAGTATTGGTACAGCTTTTTTCTGAGACTATGTCCTTAGCTGTGCTCTCAACTCAGCTGAGAAAAAGCCATCCCTAAACCCTAATACAGGCAAGTAGCAAGTGGTCTCTCACTCTGGAACTAGGAGTTATGAGCTTTAAGTTCCTGAATCAAGCTAAGTTAGCATTTGTTGGTTTAGGATTTTGCAGGATATCCTCTTCTATTGTCAAGAAAATGTCCTTTTGCTTAGTGAAGCCACAGTTGATCCTTTCTGTACTCATATATTCTGCCTTAGCGCAGGCATCATCAGAGATGATAAACCTCAGCTACAGGAAGCCCCCATTTGCCTTTGTTCTTTCTTCTCTTTATTTTAAATAATTTCTTGAGGTTTTCAAAGGCTTCTATAGGCTTATTTGTTAAAGACTCATTACCATACTTACAACAGAGAATGATACAAAACAAAAGAAAAACAATCCATCCTCTCTGTACCAATACAATACTATCACCTCTCTCCCAGGATAAGTAAACTCTTACAGTTTTCCACAGAAATTCTGTATCTACTATTGAGAAGGACTTGAAGGGAAATGTCTCAAGGAACCTACAAGCAGCTGGGCACAGAGAAATCTGCTGGCAATTGCATTTCATCAGTATACAAAACAAACCCAAATTTGTATCTCTTAATGATATACTTTTGATTTATGACATGAGACTAAATTCTCTGTTAGGAATTCTCATCTGGTTAAGGTGCAATTGCCAAAGCGCTTTCTTTGAGAATGCCCTGGGTACTTTAACTGCTTTTTCCATGTTGCATTCACCTTCTCAGACATAGGTTTAAACCTCTATCAGCCCTTATTATTGCACACTATTAATTGACAAGTCATAAATGATTATTCATTTTACTTCAATGAGGTAATTACGCATGAGGTCTTAGCAAATCATTCAATAAATTCATCATGCTGTGCATGTTAACTTTAGAGTAATACCCTACTCACACAGAGCAGAAAGGAAAAGAGGAAGAATGATTAGTGAAGGACTGAAAACTAAAACTATTAACTCCTTCTTCTGTCAGAATTAACTTGTCTTGTATAACACACCAGGACAACCTAAGCCTTTCTTATTCTAGGCTTTCTACTTCTTCACCACACTAAAAAATACAACTAATCAACAATCTTGCCCTCTTTATAAGTGGCTGCTGCATGTTTTCTCCTGCTTCTAACGTTCTTACACTTTTCAAGACTTGAAAATCAGTGATACATAGGGGACAGATTAAATTGTTTCTGCAGGTTATAATTTTTAAAGAGGATGAGTTTACCAAATTTTATTTCACATTTTTTCACATATACCAAATAAGTTATTTCACTCTTTTTTAGTTCTGCTTCTATTTGCCAGGACACAACAAAGATTTTGTTTGCATTTTTCATAAAAAGAGAGACCAGATTGATGACTGGCATAAAGAGAAAATTGCAAGAACAGGCATTTTGATAAATTCCTCTATCCCAGAGTAGAAGAACCAGTCTTGTACCTTTTTCATGGTTATGCTACATTCAGGAAAATCATTGTTCAGTGTACTCTGAACTCTTCTGCTAATTTTAGTGGAAATGTGAGTGGAAATATTTTGGAAAACCTTGAACGTAGTGAGTAATATTATTCTCAACTTTGAAACTGTCCTATACATTCTTAAATTAATTAAATGTAATTATATAGAAATTGCTGAAATATGGATTATCACTCTTCCTCTTTGATTTTTGATACTTTAGAAAATAAATCCATTACACATCTTTTAAATGGTGTAGATCTCACCAAAATAGTATCAAGTTTATTGTTTTATATTAAATGTGATATGACTATTTCCACTGAAAATTCATAATGAAATTTGCAGTAATAGGGTTGCCTTTGTGGTTGGAAAACATTCTGCATTCTTATATATTTTAATGACTATTTCATAAACCTCAGGGACTAATTTAGATTTTCTCTGACATTTTGTAAGTGCTTCATTAGAGTTATGTTTCCTTCAGCATTGGCAGGCATTCTTGAAACTGAATTAATGAATAAACATTGCAACAGTCATCTAAAATAATTTACACCCTTGTCCCTGTAAACAGCCATACATTCTGTAACAACCAGAAGGCAAGGCCAATTCAGGGAAGCTACTCTGGGGAGAGATTAGGGGAAAACAATACTGATTTCAGATATCATAATTAAGAACACAAATCTGTGCATGTCTGCTGCACAACAATAACAACAGCATGCAGATCAGCAGGATCCTCTCAGCGAGTAGGAATGACAACCATACACCAAACTTGAAGACTTTTAAGGCATGGAATTCAAGACGATATCAACCCTCTATTTTTTCCTATATGGCCCAAATATTTATCCTAAAGCAGTGATAAGGTCTGAACAAACAAAATTTGTCTTGACTGCAGACAAAATTTGTCCCTGCTGCAGCTTCCCTTTGGAATAATGGCCACAGAGTGTGTCCTGTGGCATACAAAAAAAGCAGGAGTTTTTCTTAGCAGCTGCAGAGGTCACTAGACCTGCTAACACTGTGACTTTGCAAGCACATACTCATAAAGGATGGGTTGGAGGATCACAGACTGTCAGACACTGCAGACTGGACAGAATGAGAGTGTAAGGCACTCCAGCAGTAGTAGAATAGCAAATCAAAGATGTGATGCAATAAGAAAATATTCATTTGAGTTGCAGATGACTTTTCTTAGGAGGCAGAGACAGAAACAGCAACGAAGAAGGATGACTCCTAGGCAACTTTATTTCAAGCCTTAAAAAGCAGCTGTAGGATCTTTTTCTTCACAATACTAGTGCTTCCATCTCTACTTTTTCTTCCTCTTCCATCTTGCTGGGGTTAAGAAAAGTAAAAAGCAAAAAGTTAAAAAATTCAGAAATGGTTTTGCTTGTGGTTATTGCAATCACAGTTAAGTACATAACACCTCTGGGTTTTTTATTTGTATTTAGTCAATACTTTGTATCAAGTGAAGTAAGGTGTTTTCAGGATCTTCATAGCAGTGCATTAGGTTTAATACTGGGGAGATAGTTTTATGTAATGTCAGAAATTATTCCAGAATGAAGGTAGCAGCCTTACACTCCTTTTTTTCCCATTTTCATTCACTTTGGTTTATTGAATTTTCCTTGAGGTCTCTGCACTTTTGTGTCTTGTTGCAAGTTCACATGCAAGAGAAACACCAAATTGGTACAGTGAGAGCTCCCTTGCCATTGTCCCACCTAGTTCCTAATGCAGCTTCTGTCATCTACATGTGGGGTCTTGCTGAAAAGACTGAACTGCTTTTTCCCAAATTCCAATAGTGGTGGATGATCTCCTGTCATCTTGTTACTCAAGTTCATAGGAAGAGCTAGGATTTCAACTACTCACTTGGAATTTTTCTACGCAGTCACTAATTTGTGTAAAAACAGATTTTACGTTTAAGGTGGAATAGCTTTTTAAGATTAATCCTTTTTGATGATTCTTACAATAGAATAGTAGTGGTTTTTAATCCAGTTCAGAGTCTAAGGTGAGAACAAAGTATTTTAAGTTCCAGAATAAGAGTTAGCAAGGGTTATCTATTCAGAAGCTGTTCCCTCCTGTGGGTGATCTCCTTAGATTCCTTGCCTGATTAGCTCTTCAATGGCAGGCTACTACTCCTGTTTTTCAGTTTCAAATTGCTTCCAATCCAACCAAAATCACCATTGCCATTGCAGGAAGCATGCAAACATTTACTGCCATTTTTTGTCTGTGCAAGTTTGGTGTTTAAAATAAACCCTTTCCAAAGTTTCCCATAATAATGGGTCCAAATGACTAATCATGCAATTTTTAACCTCATTTTCAACAGTGGTTACTGTATTGTATTCATTCCTTCCAGAGAAGTAAACCCATCTTGATACATGGAATCTGCTTTCAGCAACTGCAGTTTGTGGCTTTTCTGATTGATGTTAGCACTATGTCAGAGAGGTTTGACTCTGATTTCTAAAAACAGCCCGAAAAAAGCAGCATTGTCATTTAAAATGGTAGGGGTTTCCTAGTTTAAAAAGTTTTTAGTTAGAAATTGAAGAACACCTGAAATGGAAGGTGTTCTGAACAAAATTGTGCTCGAATACCTGTGTGGTTTGGGACTGCCCACATTAGATTTTGGATTTTAACATACAAGTCGCTGTTGTATCAAGAATGAGCCATGATGGACTGTAGGGCACTGGTGGGCTAATGGATTATGAATTTTGTAATCTATGTGCAAATTGTTGATAGAGAAAAGGATTTTTGATTACAAAGAGGCAAAATATTTCACAATCACTTGACAGAACACAAAACATTATGTTGTCAACCAAATTAAATGTTATATTTCAAAAAGTTTGTCTAAATCTTTTTTTCCTTTTGACAGATCTACTTTAAAATGAAAAATGCTATTTTGAACAAATCTTTATTCAAAATGGAAACATTTCTTGTAAAATTCCCTCCTTAGACTGAAATTATTTGCCAAATTTTCAAATACTTTTAGCTTCCTGAAATGATAATGAGTGACAAATTTCCTGCTCAGCATATACAAAATTTTGCCTATCTCTTTGTCAAATACCTTGAAACTCAGCAGAAAATACAGATAATTGCACTTCCTGTGAGTTCATC
Source organism: Origma solitaria (assembly GCA_013397895.1). NCBI lineage: Eukaryota > Metazoa > Chordata > Aves > Passeriformes > Acanthizidae > Origma > Origma solitaria. The sequence continues at coordinate 329,675 of VZRL01001509.1, forward strand.
TTCAAAATTAATTAGGTAGTAAAGATGGGCATGAGTCCCAAGCTGAATTAAGGCAGCCTCGGGTTTTTAGCATATTTCAGTACCATAGCAGAGATACCTTCAGGCTTTCCAGATTTCTTTTTTTTGTCCATAATTAAGGGCTAGAAATACTGTCTCATTTTTCTATTATCAAGCCTGAGATTCTCATGTAATCATGTCACCGGCTGTAGGTCCTGGCTTTGCAAGCTTGAGTATGTTTGTGCTTTTCTCCTGACCTGGCTCTGCCAATACCCAAGATAAGTTATCCAAATAAATATTTTGCTCAACTGTCTGGTACAGTTACTTGCAATCTACAAATGAGCAGCCACATGAAATTTGTGTGCAATCAGATCAGCTCCTTCCACTCCTTGTCTGTGTGAGATATGGAAGTTTTACAGTGATTTGGTGCTCTACAGAAAGCTGATGTTCCTATCCAGCTGCTCTGAGAAACTTCAGATTCAACTTCAGGGAATATAAAGAAATTACAATTCATAACTACTGTATGTCACAGTAATTATATTTAAAAGAAAGCTTTTTCAAGCCCAAGCTGGGCGTCCCTTTCACCATTCCATTTCCAATAAAGGAGGAAGGATTGACATGATAAAAAAGAGCTTCCTTTATTACAGGGCCACTCAGAAATATGAACTGATTACTAGGCTGAAAGTCCCAAAAGCACATGCGGATCTAGTACCTACCTTAAACCAGACACAGCCACCCAGCCGTGCTCATGTACACAGGAGTCCTTCTCCTTTTGGATGCGTTGATGGGAAAGAGCTCCAGCCCAGTGGCTGCTGTCCAGGTGAGGGAGAAATCCTGTGGGAAGGGCTCTGGCTGTGTTGAATCCAACCCTGTAAGGTGCAAACTGTGGTTTCCCAACAGTTTTGCAAGTTTACTGCTACAGGCTTTAATGAGACCCTGACGGAAGGCAGAGCCCCAGGGGCATTTGGATCACTCATTCTTTGAGCTGTGTCTGTTGCACTGTTAAACATCTTCCGCTTCCTGTGGGCACTTGTGGGGAGAGAGAAGTGCTCGTGTTCCATCCTGCTGCCTTTCAAAAATGGGAGAGTGAGCTCTTTAGAAAACTGGGATCACAGCAGGGCAGGACTGCCTTTAATTTAAAAATCAGGTGTAGATCAAATCTTAAATTCTAAAGCATAGTCCTGAACCACTGTACTAAATGGAAGATAAAATAGAAGCTAGGACAAGTGTTTGCTCTGTAAAAAACTGCCATTTTTACAAGATGCAACTTATTGCTTTTAACCCTCTGGCAAGCTGAAGAAAATAGCTGCTTCCAAAACTGAGGCTGTTTCTTCCTTTTCCATGGAGGTATCCAACAGAATTGTAACCTACAGGCGGTGTTATCATGCGAGTTCTGTTATCTCTGTAGCAGGATGCAATGGTGCTGATAAAGTGAAACTTCCCTAAGTTCTGATTTGTAAGGAGATTTAAAAAATGGTCAAGACACGAATAAATGCTTGAGTGTGGCAGAGCTGGAGTAATGGAAAAGGGAGTTTGGCTGAAGTGTTCCATATGTACAGACAGCATTTCATTTTTCTCTCATTGAGAAGGAAACTCTAGAACTGAGTAATTACATTAGTGTGCTCGGTATTGTTCATAAAAGGACCTGAAAAATTAAACATCTCTTAAGAGTTAAGTATTCTTCCATTAGAAAAATTAATCAGGAGAGTGGTGGGAGTATTTTTTTTCCCAACAGCACATTAGATTTCATTTATTAAGATACATCTATACTAAAGACCAAGTCTGTTTTAAGCATTTCGGATGGGCTTTAGTAACGGACTTGCTGACTTTTTCCCAAGCCGTTTCAGGAGGTGTGGTTTTCTCCCAGGACAAGTTATTACTGCCCTCTAAAATCAGCAGAAAGGATGCTGTCAGTACAACAAACAGGTGGCCTGTACAAGCTTGGATGCCTGTAATCGGAGCTTCCCCAAGGCCTCTGGCATCTTTGCGCAGTTAATCATCAGGTAGAGTTTGTTCAAAGGCCCTTGGGCATCTCTAGATGCTGATTTTAATTCCCAAGTAAATGGGATCAGAACAGTATCAAACAAAAAGACACTCCCCAAAAAACTGAAATCATTGCCAATATATTTAGCCACTTTACATGCATCTATGCTTCATGAATAGGCTCTGTTATCCGATACCACCGGTGCTATTCTGTCCCCAGAGCTGTGCTCTTTTGAGGAGGCTGCTCTGAATTTCTAAAATGTGATTTGGCACATATCGACTTTACTGATGTCTGGCTGATGCCTTCCCATGCAAAGAAATATACTTTGAATGGGATTTGTTCTGCTCTACTGTTAAGAAAAACAGGCAGAGCTTAGATTCATTATCTTTCTGCATTTGACTATACTAGTAAACCAACAGTAAAATATATATAAATAAATAAAAACTGTAACCTTAATGTCCCCTGCAAATTTTTAATCTCTCCTCTAAGGTCATATTTCTGTGTATCCCAAACTGTGGTTGTAAGTAGGTAAATCAGCCTGTCAGCAATACACAAAAGAACTATCCCAAATTTCAACACTGTTTGGTAGCTTAGAGACATGACCACCATCTGAGAAATAAAGGCCAATATTCCACTGAGAAAGGTTACAAGATGGACAGAAACAACAGGGAATTGTTGGATCAGCATTTTGATTAGATGAGAGACAACAGGGAACTGATGATTTTAAAGAGAACTCACAGCTAAGGTACAAAGAAGGGCAAACCTTTCTTTATTTGTGTATTTACCCTTCCACAAGAAGCTGGGTTAAGCTAAGAAATTAAGACACATTTCCCAGTAGTCTAGATGTGAAAAATATCATCAGGCAAAGAAGAGTAGAGTATTAGAAGCCAGACAAAATAAATCTGCAAAGATTTTATAGCAAAGGATTCCAAATTAGTCTCCAAAACATCTAAGTTACAGAAGAATCATAAAATAAAATTTAAAAACTATTCAATGTAAATGCTTCTGATAGCATTCTTAATCACACAGCTGCACTATTTAAAAACAATTCTGTAAGAAACTGGGGTGTTTTTTACATGATTGGAATATTCATAAATTGGTGAGTAGTACAACTAAATCTTTTCTAAATGAGATCCTTATAGATTTACAATGGATGCCTCTCTCAATGGAAGTTGCCATGGTTACAGCACAATTCTGCATGGAGCACACTTTCATCACAAATTGTTAGACATTTATATACAAATAGTTCAAGTGCATTTTTCCAACTTCTTTTTGAATGAGAGCTACAAGGATAGGCTTAAAGGAAAATTCCATATTTGTGCCTGGGCACTGTGGTGGTCCAGCTGCAGACTCATCAGATAATCCAGCTCTGGGTGGGCCTCAGGAGAACTCTAATCACACCTCGTGTTCAAAGCAGTCAGGTCTCAGATAAAACCAGGTTACTTGGGGCTTTATCTAGATGAATTTTGGAAATCTCCAGGGTTGGAAACAGCACAGCTTTTCCTGGGCAGCAGCCTTGTGTGCATGAGATTGTAATGCTCCTTTGAAAACTCTTCCTCCTTCCTGTGGCTGGGGTAGAAAGCACTTTTGGACAATCTCTCTTAGCAGAAAGACCTCACTGATTTATATTCAGTCAACTTTGCACTCCAGCCCTCAATGAGCCTCTCTTTTCACATTCCTGCCCAATGTGAAGTTCAAACAGCAGAACTCTCCCTCTGGTCCCCTTTCCTGGAGTGGTGCTCAAAGGTAATTTCAAAAGCATCCTTCTGTAGAGACAAATGTTTGCTCAGTGCTCAGTCATCCTTCTGAGGAAGTTTTTTCTTTATTACTCTGCTGCATTTTTTTGCTTAGCTGCATCAGAGCATGCCAAACTTACTGAAGATTGGTAGCTCCTGTACAATCTCATGTCACAAAACGCCTGGAGTTCAGAGGTCATCGTGCTTTTCCATGTGGGTACTGGACGATTGATTTGTCAATGTTGGAGGTGAAATTCCACATCTGAGCACTCATCTATCTAGTTTTATTAAACAGCCTTCACGGTTGTCAGTGTCTGGACAAGCCTTTTTCTACAGGCCCATGTTAAAATCCTGAGGATTAGTTTGGGTTCAAATAGGAAATTTCCCATAATTTTACTCTATGATCCAAAGGAGAAATAGAAAACAAGGTTAAAAAAAAGGAAAAGGTAGAATATCTTTATTTAGAAAGTATTAAGCTGACAACTCTCATGTGATACTTTCATTAACTGATTGCAATATTGTGAGTGTTTTGATGTTGATGTTTTGTTTGACCTCTGTTGAGTGAATTCCACCACCAGCAAGCCCCAAGGAATGGTGTCACTCATTGTGCCTGTGCTTTCATTATGCCTGTCTGCAATGGACTAACTGCAGGCAGCCAGAGAACAGGTTTGTTGGGCTGCTTTTTGAAATATGGAAAGTGTGAGGGGGATCTCTGGTGCTGTAGAGGGTGGAGAGTGGCAAAATTTATTGGAGTAGAGAAGTGTTCTTATGAAAGAGTAATACAAGGTTATTGCATTTACAAATTACCTGATGCCTTGCCAGTTGTTCAGTGCCATTTGGTGGAAGCAAGGCATTAATCTTATTCTTCATTCACCTTCTATGATATCTTTAACTCCTGTAATGGATTTCCTCATTTGAATAAGCTCAGATATAGTTGATCGGAATATTATATCTGATACAACTCTGCAACTCTGGGAAAGAGGAAGGACAATTTCTTTTCACCAGTTTGATAAATTCAAAAATAAACCAGCCTTTTTAATGACTCCTCCTATGATTCCCATGTGACTAATTTGGCTCAAGGCTTCTTGGCATGGTTTAGGAGTCAAGGCACAATCTTCTTTCTTCTTTTTTTCCCTTACTGCCCCCTGAGAAGTAACATAAATTAGAAAAACCTGCACAAGGCGTAGGCTCTCCTCTGAATCTGAAATGTTTTCAACATATGATTATTGATGGTTTAATTGCAAGTGCATCTCAGAGGCAAGAAGGAAATTTAGGTTCCCAAACACACTGGCACGTAACAGAAATCAGGCCCAAGTGCTGTCTCTGTCGACTACTGAATATTCCTGTTGAAATTTCTGCCTATTTACAAATATGTCTACATCCAAACACTTGAGCATTTAATGGAAATTTATCTCACATAACTGCTATGAGGAACAATGATCGTAGTAAAACCCTTGAAATCCATCTTGTTTATCTTTTGTTCCTCTTTAGGGTTTATTTAAAAATAATTTATAAAATTTTTAAATAATATTTAAACAATTACAAACTAAGGCTGCTTATCACTTATCTGAACTCCAGCAAAATCCTTCACTGTGTGAAAGTTGTTTTCTATGTTTCTTGGACAGCATGCACAGTTCTTTCCTCATATGCATCAAAAAAGAAACATTGACTTTGTTGTTTGTTATGAGGGTTTGCAAAATATGCTCTGGTCAGCTCTGCAAATGATCATTTCAAAATAAAACTCTAAGCTTATTTAATAATCTCTCTGTTGAAACTGTTGTTAATTGGCTTTGTTTCCACTACTTTAATGTCTTTCAAAATCTTCCAGTAGGGTGGAGAGGATTTTACTTGAGTTATTTTCTTTATCATTCAGCAATTGAAAAATCTAATCACTACTAAAAATCTTCTGGGCTTTTATTAAGTTAGGTCTGATTTATGTAATTTGCCATAAAGTTCATTAAAGACTTCATTAATTTTTCACCAATCTGTAACAGCCTTATCACTGCTGTTTTTATTAGCTGAGATAAAATTAACTAGGTTTGACTTTTTAAATTTGGGGGCAAGTCATTTACCTGCCCTATCACCATTTTTATAATAATTACATTTCACTTTGTCAGATGTGAAATGATTCTCTTATCCATCAGTTCCAGTGATTAGGGCTCCATATTTCAGACCAATTGCTTGTACTGACACTTTGATCTCAGCAGTTTATGTTCTCTTAAGCTGATTGAATCGTTGCTCTTTCTCTTTTCCAAAAGAATCATTGGGTTCGATATTTCTAATGCTAAAAATACATGGAAAATTTCCATTGACCAGCAGCTCAACCATGGACCCTGAAGAGATTGATGTAAACCTGGATTTCATTTGCATTTGTCCATCTGTCTTTCCTAGACCTCCGTGGTCCTTCCTCGGAACAAGAAAATATGGAAATCCTGCAGAGGGGTGAGCCATATCAGCCAAAACTCAGAGTGATTTGTAAAATAGGATTCTTTAACTATATTCTATTTTCTGATAAAATTTTTCCACTTCCCCATTCACTGTCATCTGTGTTATACCAACACTCAATTGTGTTTTACTTCAAATATCAAGCAATGATTTCCAAAAAGACTGTCACTCCAGCACTTGCTGGAATGATGGACCCATTAATGGCCCGGCAGATCAGCTGGACCATTCTGTTATATGGACTAATGCCCACCAAATTGACCAAATCTAGTAGGTCATCACCTATTTTCATTCAATAATCTAAAAATGGCTACAAGAAAAATATGCTAAAAGTATTTTCAAAGGAAAAATGAAGCCAGTACCCACTCTCTTTTTCCTCCAGAACTAGCACTCAATAGTAATTTTCTCTAAAATGTAAGAAGAATGGGGAAGAAACATGATCATGCAAGAGACACCCATTTTACTCAGAATTACTGTTATATATTTCAGGTTCTCATCCTTGGCCACTTTCCTTTTGCACTTATACTTGATAGAGTAAAATAGCTGCGTAAAAGGCATCAAGTGGTATTTGTATGACAACCCTGAGCTTTCTGCCACCACAATATTTGCAGTCCTTTGTGCCAGAGGAGTGTTCCAATGCACAGAGCAGAGCAATGCACTCGGCAGGCACAGGGAATGTCTAACACATTCAGGTGAACCCTGTTCCAGACACAGTGACCTGACAGATATGTGTGTTGTCTCTAATGCCTCATGTTCAGTGCTTTCAATCCCTACCTTTGTGAGGATTTCGATCAGCTCTCCATTCAAAGCACTCCTGGGATGTCCAGGTGACTCTGGTTCACACAGTGATTTTAAAGCTATGTCACTTGTATTTTCTTACTAAAGACATGCAGAGAGGATAAGAAGGAGCCTTTGCACACATTTTAAACTCTGCTTTGAAGGAGAAATATCCCTTAAACTTTATTTAGTGGCAAAATACTTAAAGCATCTCAGTTACCCGTACTTCTGACTTTTCCCTCTCAAAAGCTGAGAAACTGTGAATACAATTTATTTGTAACTCTCATGATTGTTACAAATAGTGCCCTCCTTCTGCACAACATTTTTGATATGAAGACTTGGAAAAGTCTGTGTCAGAATGGGAAATTATCCATCTGATCATAGTCTCTGGAGATCCTATGCTCCAAAATGCAAGCCGTTCTAGTAGCTACTCATAATTCCCCACATGTGAAAGCTAAATTAGACTTTATTTAATATCTAAATTACAATATCTTGCTCTATTTAGGGTTCTTGGTTAATCTTTTTTAAGCTATTGTTCCAATTTTCAGGTTTTCTCTAAATTGGCAATATTTCTTCCTCGGTGGAAAGCCTTGTATCTGCACCAAGCAACATGAACTCCAAAGGGAACAGGAGCTTGCTCACATATAATTCACAGCTTTGATGACAAAGATTTAACCTTCTGAGAGTGTGCATGTCAGATGAATTAACATTCCCACAAGGAAATTGCAGAACTGGGATTTCTTATTATATACTTGAAAGTTTGAATGCACGAAGATAAAAAGAAAACAAACAGAAAGAAAACTGAACAAATTACTTCCCTCTGTTTCTTGGAAGTGGGTTTTTTCCCTGTTGTTTCATTAATTTTTCTAACTTAAAGGAAAAACAATAACATTATTGAGGTAAATTCTTAATGTCAAAGAATGAAAGAATCTGTCAGTCTGCAATGAAAAGTAAGCAATTTCATCTTTGCAATGGAAAGGTTATTAAATTATTCTCACAAAAATACCCTTTTAGGAATACATTTTGCAATTCCCTTTCAGCCTGATTCGAGTTCAAGGGCTGAGACACCTCGAAAATCAGAGTTTCAAAGCTTTTTGATGGCCACCATCTTTCAGGCTAGGGAATCCTGAGAGCCTGAAAAGCTGGAGAGAGCTGCCTGTGCTTTGTGTCAGTTTGCAAGGACATTCCCAAAGCTCAGGACGGACACAAAAGCCACGGGGGAGGGAACGCCTCTACTGATTGAGCAGTGCTGCTCTCTGTGCTCCTGATTTATTGCAGCCCTGCACCTTTCAGCCACTGTGCAGCTGTAGTTGATCTTTCCTGACGGCGATAACAGGGCCTGTTGCTGACCAGATTTAGGTGAGGCTCTTTAGAAGCATCCGGTCCTTTCTCACGCACTTGGCTGCATGCCTGTGACTCCTGCTGCTGCTTCTCCAAATGCCTCTCAAGCTCCAAGGTAGCTGAAACCCACTGCTCTCCTCCCAGACTCTTCTGTCACTGGGCTCCTGCCAGGCACATCAGGGAGATTTGTTGCTCTTTGCTACCCCCAACTACCCCATCAATGCTATCTCAATCCACTTCCTCTATCTGTTACTCCTGTACTTGAAAAGCCCTCTGCCCACTCTCCACCTTCAAAGAGACACTCCTCACTATCACTGTTGTTGAAAATAGAGGCATGCTGTCTCAATCTGCACTTGTCAGCAACCTTCAGCTTGGTTACCTCTCTTTTTATTTTCCTGTTCCTCAAGTGGGTATTATGCAGGTGGAGTTTTGAGAGTGACCTGAGTAAGTCTCTGTTGGAGACTTTTTTGTGTCCTGCATTAATCTCTTATTCCAGCCTTGCACTTGCCTTCCACACAGAATGACAATCCACAAAATCGCTTGCTCATTTCAGTCATGCACACCCATATACACACAAGAAGCCCTTTAGGGAGTATCAAAAGTGTATAGATTATTTTGAAACAAGATCTGTAAAGCGTGGTCTGTATTGGGAGCAGCTGTATGTTGTTCTCTCTGGATGCTGGCTTAACAGTACAGGTTCTTTTTCCAATGATGAGCACTTCATCCTCATGAAATTTTTGCTTGGCATTCTTCAATAGCCTCATGAATATTTTAAAGTGTCTTCTACCAGCAGTACTCTTCATATATATTATTTCCTCTAAGATCAGTTCTCAGTGTGACAAATGTATCTTGCTCAGAACAACCATGCACTCTGTAATTCGGCTAAGAGGTGACCATGTGCATAAGTATCCTGTGAAACAAGATGCAGAACAGTAAGGGAACATAGATCTGTCCTGCGCTCACGTAGGTTTTTCCCAGTGCCTTCTATATTGCCTGTGTTCGGAATGCGCTTTGTGCTGGGTTGTAAGAGCAGAACTGCATGGAGCTTCCTGTGGTGTGAATTTTGTAAGGGTTAGCTACTCCCTGGCGAATGTCAGTGCATGACAATATCATATACATTCCATTAAGCAAAGGTGGTGTATGCTGGCTTTTTACCTTCCACTGCAATTCTGTCTCGCTCAGCTGCAGTCAATTCTCATTGTCCATTAACAGTAGTTGTCTCTAACATGTCTTATTAGACCATCCTTGGAGAATCTTAGAAGTTGGTTATACTATACTGCACCCAAGAGAGTTGGTCAAAAAATAAATTCTCACAGGAATCTCCTCAACCATCAAGGAGAAATATCTTCTCTAAGAGACAGTTGCCAAATATCAAAACAAGGCACAGCAGTATACATAATGCTTTCCCAACAATATGAAAAGGAAAAATTATATGAAGCTGTTGAAGCTTCAAATTATTTGAAGCTGTTACTTTTAAAGTATTTTTTTCCAGATGAGTCCTTGAGAATTTTTATGCACTCCTTTAAAGGCAGTAAATTACATCATGCTGTCATCAGACTAATTTTTAATATAGAAAAATATTTGAAAATTAAAATCAATAAAAATTGATGGATCCTCCATTTGAATTGAATTTCAACACAGTGCATTATACATTCATTATCTGACCCATGAAGGTGGCTGTTTTATTGCTGTTTTTCTCCTATGCACTTCTGTTATTGCATGTCCCTTTTGTATTTTTAGACCCATTTTCAGCTGTGAAAGCACACAATTTCATTCAATGTGTTGGCAGAAAAGAAGCTTACATTTTTTTGCTAAACCTACCTAGAAACAGCAGCACTAATATCTTTTTCAAATAAGGTGAAAGATAGAGGGAGCCTTTAGGCCAGGAGTAGAGGTGTTTTTGCATTCAGTATTTCTTTTAATTAGAACACCTGTCAATTGTGACTTGTAATTGAAACGCCTGTAACTTGTCACTAATCCTGGATCGGTCACTAATTCTCTTGGGTTTTGATTAATCTGATCCCTATAATTATACACATATATGGATATACATATCCATTGCTTATCATTCAGAAATAAATACTTAGCCTGGAATTCTTAGTTATTAAAACAAACATTTTGTTAATGTTTTCCTACTCCTTATTTCAGTCCATAGTATAAAAATACAGCTAAAATACTGGAACTAGCATTTTAAAATAGTTTTCTGTTTTGATTTTTTTCCAATTGGTGATTTTTTAGTCTTGTGTAAGGTGTCAGGTCTAGGAGAGAGGCAGGTTTTGTTGCTCTGACTTAGTGTCTGGAGAGGCAGCGTTAGTGTCTCCCACTGCCAGCTCAGTGCATCCCTCTCCACTGTGAGTGGCAGAGACAAAATGCTTCCATTTATACACCATGTTTAGACAGCAGTCAGATAAGGGGTCTGATAGGGAGGGGCTGCTCCCCAATAGCTGATCAGTAAAACCCTCAGGTTCTGATGATTTCAAGCTACTAATTTATGACGGGAATACGGAGGGAAGGCAGTTGGGTGAGATCAGAGGTAGGAAAAACATCCCTGCCACACTTGGAGGACCAGCAGGACATGGAGCCCTGATCTTTGTTTGGAAGAAACAGCAAAACTTATTTTTATAGACGTGATAATAACAGAGGAGTTGCCAAGTGGCCTTAAGAAAGTCTGATGAGGAACTGGCAAAGCACTTGGAGTACAGACTGGGAGATAACTGGGAGCAGAGGATAAGTGGGAAGTGAGTCGTTTCTCTGAGATCGTTCCGAATCTGGGGTGTGTTTCTTCTCCCAACATTCCACTGCCTTCTGGATGTAGAGTGGAAAAGATCACTTGAATTTCCTGTAACAATTACAAATTTAATCTTCATTCTGCAAGGAGTGACTTTCATGAGGTATTTTTGGCATTGGTGAGAATGTGCTGAGTTTTGGTGTGTTTTGGGGGTTTTTTTTAAATTCTAATTGAAAAGAAACAGCATATCAACATTTTTCAGACCAGCATTCTTCAAAATGCTGAGGTGGCTATTTTAAGTGCTGTATTTTTTAGCAAGACTGTCATTTAAATTCAGGGTAAAAATAGGATAGAGTCATTTAAATGCATTGTGTGACAGACATTTTAATACCTAGTGCATTATTTGTTGAACAGAGAGTAAAAGAGCGTCTCAGATTTCTTAAGGTGTAACAAATAAAAAACCCTAAGAGCATATAAAAATAAGCTATATTTTGTAATTCTGATTCACTAATATTTTGAAATTTGGTGCTGTGATCCCTAAGTGGATCCTTAACTTTTCCTGAGTAAACCAATGACAAATTCTATGGACAGAACTCAAAAGTACAAGACTCTTTTTATGCTAATGAGCTGATGCAACTTTCAGATATTTTGGGAAGTATGCTGCACATAGACAGATATCTGAGTTTACTCAGGTCCTGTAGTCCTGAAATATTTATGTCAGGCAAAAATTTGTCTGACTATAAATGTCATCAAAATCTGGTGCATTAAAATTACAGCTTCTCAGCTGAAGGTTATTTCTGTAAAGAAGTACATCTAAACTCAGGTCTAAATACATCTAATCTTAGTTTAGACCCAGATATAAATTTCGCATTCCTACTCATAGTGTATTCTATCCTTAGTGAATTGATCTCAAATCTGCAAGAAAAATTGATAGTATTTTAAAGTAAATAATAATCACATGTCTGTAATAGTACCCAGTGTTGTTGATTTTGAGAGTCTTTCTTTAAATTTGAATTTAAAATTCCAATTTTGAAATTCTATCCTGTGATCAAATTGCTTCTCTGAGTTGTATTTGAATAATCAATCTGTATTCCACTTTTTGAGTTATAAATGATGGCTTTCAGAAGTTATTTTTCCTCAAAAATTATGTAAATCCTTGTACAGATCCATAGTAAATCCAAGTCAACTGAGATTCAGTTAGATTTGCTTTTCAAATAGCTCTTCAATGTTCTTTGAAGCTAATATGATAAATACTTACATTTTCTAGTCTGACAGAATAATCTGGATTTTGTGTCCTGTAAGAGGCAACCTGCTTCCACCACACGAAGCTCTCTCTGACCGTGCAAACAGGAAGAGGTGCCGTGCTCAGGTCAAGTTAGCAGTTCAGCTTGAGGCAGTGGGACCTGGAATGTCCCAGTAGCTGCAGACTCATCTGCTCCATCCCCGTTTCCAACCTGCCTCCCCTGCCAGCCTGGCTTCTCTGGCCCTGCTCCTTGTTTGGATCTCACCCAAGCTCGTGACCAGTTCCATGCTCCTTCGCTTCTGCTTCCCTCCACGTTTTCCTTTGTCTTCAGTCTCTTGCCTTGTTGTCACCTGCACATTGCACATGGTCGCTGAAGCACAGGCACATTATTTATTTAGAGATTATGTGGCACACTGCAGGTTTCTGCCCACCAGCCCCAGGGCAGCTGTGCAAGACTCGCTCACAGAAAACAGAGCCAAGCTGCCCCAACCCTTTGCTGAAGGTCAAACAAGCAGTTATCCTGGAAAGTTCTTGGATCAGCTCTGAATTTCATCATGACACAAAAGACACGGCCACATAGGAAATGCCCCTCAGGACTGGAAACGCAGCTCCTTGACATTCAGTTGCTGTAAAGCACTGTGGAATTCTGCCAGAGAGCTAGGAAAAGAAATAGTAGGTTTCTCTTTTAAAGCAGGCAATGAAAAGTAGAGAAGATTATTCCAGCTATACAGCAGAGCTTGGATTTAAATTAAACAGTGACAAGCTGCATATATTTCTTAAACTCATTACAGTTATTTAACAACATTTGTGCTCTGGTTGGATAAATCGTGGAAAGCAATGCTCAGTCACAAAGGTACTCCATGATTAACATTGAATAACTGCTTTACTAAGCACCTCTTGCTACTCCTGATAACAGAAGTAGCTGCTTACTCTCCATTATACAATTATCAGATTCTAATCCTTTTATAGACTATAATCTAGCTTTAGGCCTTTCCCCATTCATAGCTATGCCTTTAATTGAGTTTACTTAGGAAGTGAATTATGCAGTTGTCAGTAACAAAACTGACAGGCTCATTTTTCTACTTCTCAAACAGCTAGCCATGCAAACAGACATAATATCTGGCAGGATCTTGCTATTTGTCTGTCAGCTCCACATTTTATCTTCATTGTTTGTCTAAAATACTTTCCTTCTCTAAAATAATTTATAGGTTCCTGTGGCTTCCTGAAAGCTGGGAGAGTGTAAAAATGTTGTCACTGTGGTGTGCAACAACACAAACTGATCTGGTTGTGGTATTAGTCTATTTTTTTTTTTTAAGTAGATTTATTACCTAAAGTAGTCTATCCAGAGTCTAATAGAGCTGCTATTTTGTCTCAGTTGCATTCAGAGAAGTGGGGTAAGCCAATCAGAGGAAGACAAGTACTCTTTCCTTTGAAGCCAATGTTGAACCTGAAAATGGAGATAGAAAATATGATTTTGTCACTAAGGCTGAAGTAGTGCCAAGACAAAAGGCAGTTCCTGGTCTCAAGGAACTTTCAAAAGAAATAGTAAGAGGGAATTTTTGTTGTTGTGCAAAGAGGAGAGCTGGGCGAATTCAACCTACAGTCCAACACAGGCTAGCAGAGGCTGATGTGTTTAGTCTGCTTCTGGATGGACAGAGAGCTGCAGCACACAGGGCCATGTGCCAAAAGTGGCCATTACAAGAAATCAGGGGGATATTGAAAAAGAAGTATCAGTATTATCATTTCAGTTTGGTACTACCAAGGTTAAATCACTTGTGTGCTTCAGATGAAAGTTTACAAATAACGCCCGAAGAATGTAGGAGCAGGCACAGATTTGCTAGAAAATACATATATAATAGAAAGCAAACCAACCTCAGGTGTTTTCAGATCCTTGAGGGCTCCCTGTAGCTACCTCATGTTGCAGTGAAGCTGAGGGGGGAGGATGAGAAGTGCTGTAAGTGGCTGTATGTCATTGGTGCTGAGATGGGAACCTTGTGCCTCAATGGGGGAGCAGCCAAGGGTTTGGTACCAGCACACAGAACAGTTCATGCATTGAGACTAAACAAAGTGTTTGACCCTCATGCTCATGAAAGAAAACTTCCTGCCAGTGAAAACGTACTTATTGCACTAGAGGCCTGGGTTCTGCGCTGCTCAGCAAAAATCGTGTTTCAGTCTGCATCAGCTTCCAGCAGGTGTTTATATTTTTTACTTGCATGTTTTGCGAAAATACAAAGACAGTATGACTTTTGATACTTACTTTCCTGAACAGGACCGTGCCATTAAATAAACCTGTTCTCACCAGTGCTTTAGCTTCTCTGAAATTAGTTTCCCAATGGTTCATAATTGAGTTTAAAAGCATTTCCACTGATATACACTACAACACAAAACCTTCTCTTCATATAATCTCCTAATTTTTTTGCATGTGTGACTGGCACTCTTACCACTTGCCAGAATAATAATAACCTTTGTTTTTCAGGACAATTCTAGTCTAAAATGAGAAATCTCAGCTCCTGAAGAGTTTTAGAAATATTTTCTATTCTTACAAACTTTTAGAAAACAACACATTGAAAAGAATGGGTATTTTCTTATAGTGTGTGTGTTTCTCTGAGTGCCAGTGACAGTTTATCTGGCTAACCATGAATGGTAATTAATCACACCAATATGTGCATCGTAATGTCACCTGCTTTCCCTTTTAATTCCAAGCAGCTTTCCTGAGCAAGGTAAATTTGCAAATATAAAAATTCCAGAAATTCCAAAGCATTATAGCTCCAGACATCAATTTTTTCCAAATTTACTTATTCCTATGACCATAAATAATAATAGTAATAGATATAGTGCTGTTGCCATTGAAGCATATTATTTCCTAAATAAGGGTCAATGTATCTAAAATATTTCTTCAGAATCAGCATGAAGTACTGCTTTAATGAGTCAGAGAGTAACTAACAAACTGTTGCAGTTCATTTTACTTGAACAATGCCTCTGCTCATAATTAGCACACATTTGGTTTAGACAGCTAAATGATGTTGCCTCAATATGGCTAAAAACCGAATGCAGTCACATACAAAACCACAAAAAAGTAAAAGTTTGCTACCTAGGGTATTCCTTGTTCTTACTTCATGCCACTGAACTATGCAGGCATCCAAGAGCACTGAAGTGTGATCATTGAGTAGTATTGAATATCAGTAACTTGGGAGAATCAGAAAGAAATATGACCTTTAGAGATACAGAAAATTTGCATAAACCAATAGTTTGTACAAGATTTTTTGTGTTACAGAACACCAGCAAGCTGCAAATCTAGATATGTTTTTGTTAGGTAATGACCAACATTAAAAATTCCATTATCACAGCTAATAGCTTTGTGGCAGCTAAGGCATGATCAGAATATGCTGTCTTTATTGTCTGTATTAATGCCATCTTTCCATTTGCTGATAATGCTAAAACCTTCTATTATTATGAGATTAGGCAGATTCGGTTTGGAAGATATACATACACTCTGATATATATGACATTGTTGAAGGTGCTTTTTCCTCCTCAAGTTTAAAATGTGTTTTTCCCCAGTAAATTCCCTGTGGTATATACATTTTTGTTTAAAACATGTCTCTGCTTTTCTTCTCAGAGGCAAAATTGCTGGGCTTTTTATTTTAATTTCCTTTTGGATAAAACTTCAATCTACATCTCCTAGAGGCACAAGAAGCTCTGAAGTGGGATTACTAGTGGAAAATTCTTCTGGGATGACCTTCTTTCCAGAATAATGTTAAAGCTTGAGGATTTTATATAAGAAAAGAGGCACCCTGTTGCAGCATATCTTCCTCTTGCTGCTTTACACAAGCATATCAAAGTAATATTCCTTTGTTTTCTGTGTACATAGACTTTCAAGACACAACAAAAGTCAACACCATTTTTAACTCAATTTTTCTGTGAGAACGAGTACTGCATCATTTTTATTTTGATGTGTCTCATATCTAACACTCTCCACCAGCAGATGAACCATAGTCTTTTTTAAGCCAGAGAAAAAAATAAATAGCTCAAACCTTTCATCTTTGAGCAGAAAACACTGGGAAATTCAGCTCTTCCCCACAGCCCTTCACAAAGGAGGTCCAGAGTGGTTCAGTTCTTTTCCTTTCTCTAATTCACCTGCATGAAGCTGTTGTTGGAAATGATGCTCTGTAAATGGCAGCAATGCAGGGGCAACAAAACACAAGGACAGAATATCCCTTTAAAATACCACTGGAAAATTGACATTTATTAGAAGCCCATTGTAGAATATGACTAATTTTGAAAAGAAAAAGAAAGCTGATAGCAGAAAATTAACATGAAAACAGTTAGGTCACTATGCCAGAGGCAGTGCCCTCCGTTCACATAAGAAATGTGGTCTCTGGAGACTTTTGCTGCATCTTAAAATCCACAGTGGTGGTTGCTAAAATGTCACCTCCTTTCTGCAGAGCACCAGAAAACTGTCCTTTTTTATTAGACTCTAATTTGGCACCAGCAGCGCACACACACAACTTCTAGGCCTGATTATTGTAATCCATTGCAGCCAGGAGTGAAGCCATTTGCCTTGAGACAGCTCCAGCTGTATCAACCCCCTCGCTCAGCAGCCAGAGCTGCCACTTCCCTGCTATCCCTTAGCCCTGTTCCCTGCCCTGGGTCCCTGCCCTGGGTCCGCCATCCAGTTCCAGGCTCTCATCTTCCCGCTGGGAGTGGGCTGCGAATCAGAGCCATCCCTAAGCTGGCACTGACTGGAGCCTGTGCTGGCACCAGCTGCTGGCCATCGGCTGAGGGTTCTCTCCTGGTGAATGAGCTGACCACTCCCTCACAGATGGGCTGTCTCCACCAGTTTCCCAAGCCAGCTCCTGGATTCTTTGTCTACTCAAACCGCCCACTGAAATGAGAGTGATTTGCATGCGCTCAGGGTGATCAGATTCCCAATCTCTTTCTTCTGGAAAATAATATTTAGTTAATTAAGATGCTGAAATAGAATTGGAGCCTTTATAGTTATTATCTAAATTATTATTATTAGACAATATTTTTATCTGAAAATAGTGTCTTATGGTATTTGGATTCTTAAAAGACTGTGAAAGCTTGCCACTGTTACTATACAAACAGATTCTGTGATCAGAGACTCATGAGACTGAACTTGCTGAGAATGGACCGAAGTTTCTGGTAACAGCCAAAGGCAGAGGCCTAGACACAAACATTGAAACCAGGCAGGGAATACAGGGACAATTTCCATGATATTCTGTCCCAATTTCCTACACTGTTTTTCTTAGGAACTTCCTGAAAGGATTTCCCCTACTTCTGCACTTAGTTAGTAGACTTTTCTTATATATAAAATTTTTAGTAAATGATTATCAACGAATAGTCATTCCTCTTGCCAAACAAACACAGGATGAGAATAGGTGTAGGCATGAGACTACATTAGTATTGTAAAAATAAAACTGCCTGGTCAACAGCGAGACAAACAAAGAGATCAAAACTTCAATTTGTTTTTTTCATGCTGTAGTCTTATATAGGTTAGCTTTCTTAAGGAGTTGAAGCTCTCTGACAATTCTCAAATTCTTTCCTAGGAAGGGATAGCAGCGAATACATTGATCCCTGTGACACACACAGTTCAGCCAGGCTGAAGCCAGAGCAAGAGTTAGGAAAGCATTGCTTCCAGACACTCCAAACCCCGATTTGTTAGTAACTGTACGAGAATTTCCATCACAGTTCTATTACTGGTCTTTTTATTAGCCATACACAAATATCATCTCTCAATGTATTGCTAAAGTAGGAATGCAGCACAGCTGTACTGGATCGCACTGAAGGTGATTTCTGTGATGCCAAGGGAAGAATGTAGGAATAGACAGAGTTTATTACCAAAATGATTTTACTGAATTCTAACAGGTAATAAGCACACTGTAAATAAGTGTATCTATTGTAGCCATTAAAGGTAACTGCCTATCACAAAGCTTGGGCAAACACGGCATAGAATTTACAGTTCTAGTAATATGCTCACTTTTCACTGTGCAATTGGCATTTCTTGGAGCAAAGATTTTGAATCAGTGGTCAAATAGAAATGCTACTGTGACCCCAATACCCTCAGCTACTTAAATGCAAGTACAGATGCTCAAGCGAAACATGAGTTATCTCTCTTCTTCATTTGGACAGGAATTAGCACACACAAGTAGGTTAAAAGTCTCTTTGCTGTTTGGCCCAATTTTAGTGATTGCTGGCCAGATCTAGTGCAGCCTCCTGGCAAAGTCTTGTGCAGTTTATTCCCAAGCCATCCCATATTGATGCAATAATAACACAAGGCTAGGCTAGGCTTGAGCTTGAAGGATAAGAGTGCAGCCATGGAAAAACAGCTGTTTCATCAATGTCTTCCTCAGTAGCTGTCACTGAAGGGAAAAGAGTGTGAGATGCTGAATGCAGTGACAACACTCACTGGAAAAGAAAGCTGAAAAGTATCAAGTGTTACCTAAAGCCACTAGAGAACATCAAAGTGTTATTTTAAAACATTAAAACATGCAGACTTACCTGGTTGGCTGGATTTCCTGCTGAAGGCTCTGTAGAGATGCTTGGCCACAAGATTTCCTGGTTCATCATAATACCTGGGGTAATTTTTTAGGTTGCCACCTTTACCGTTAATCTGAAAGCTGTATTCCTTTAAATCCATAAAAGAAATCAATATCCAGAAGGCTTTCCAAGGCTAGAATATGATGTAGCTGTAAAGCAAACAGGAGCAGCAGCATGAATGACAGTTTTACTAAAACATTAGGCTTCACCTAAGGCCAAAATCATATGTAAGTGGAATAAAATTGCCACTAATGATCTTGGTCATTAATGTTTAATTATGCATTTCATTATGTAAAGTTATTATTGTAAAGGATTTCATTAGTAACAATCAGAGTGCCTCTCTTCTAATTTACATACACCTGTTCTTAATTACCATGGTATTGAAATCAATACTGAAAAATGCTTAGGTACTTTGCATTCAATGTAATGTGCTGTATATAACTAGGATCACAACACCTTCCATGTTATTAGCTGACGATCAAGTTAACATCTGCTAAAATATGTTTTCTTTGTTCTAAAATGAGGTCAAATCATGCTTCCTCTAAAATCTGACTTCCTTAGCAGAGGCAGAAATTATCGGAATGTGTACATAATTGATCTTTGTAAGCCATTTCAAAATAATCTTTTTTGTTTTCTGTTGTTTTTAACTTCTTCATTCCAGAGTCTCTGTCACTATTATATACCACTGCTATATATAGTATACATAATATAACTGCTAAGTCAACTTTTTTGGCATTCATTATCGTAAGATACCCTGACAGAAATAGTTGCAAGGGATAATAACTATGTGCCAACAGGAGGATAGCAAACCCCAGATGTTTCATGTGAGACAACACACTAGAAGCCCATCATCAATTCACTTCTTACACATAGTGTTCAACTTCCAAACGAATTCTTATTCTTGTAATTTTTCATACATAGCTAGACTTTCTATGTGGAAAGCCCAGTTTCTAAAACATTTAAATGGGTAATGGTGTTTTCGCATGCTTTTAATGAAAATGTTTCTTGATATGTATCAGTGTTTATATTTAACAAGCAATCCTTCAACAAGTAAACAATCCTTCAGCAAAGCATCAGTGAGGTCATAGAGCTGAGCCCTAAAATTGCCCAGACACAGCAACAAACACAGGACGAGAAGGAGAACCCTCCCTGTTTCTCTCTTTCCTCTGGCATTTTGGTTTTTAAACCCTACAGCCCACTGAGATTTCAAACATGCTGTTATTTAAAGCCATTAAAGCTAAAAATGGTTTGTGGTAAATGGAACCCCAAGCACACTGGGGCGTGGTTTTCTAGATTGCATCTGGTTCCTCAACTGCCTGGCATGCTCCAGGCAAAATGTGGCTTAAGGTGTCCTCCCAGGTCCCAGACCTGTTCTGGTTTAATCTTAGGTGTGCTTGAGTCAGATCAACCACACTGCCTTTGTTTTCCTCTCTTCCCTGGCCATCCTCCCATTTATTCAGGCTGCAGCAGCCTCAGAGCAACAGCTCTAAGTGATAAATGGTCTTTAAACCAATTAAATCTGATCTGATCCATGTGGTCATTTGTGTTCTAAGCAAAAGCATTTTGACATATGCTCTCTTGCACCTGTCCCATAATTCACAGTACACTCTTCCCCCTTAGAAGGAAAAACAGGGAAAGTGAGGAAATATCATAGCACTGATATGGTTGCAGGAAATAGTCTACACAGCCTTTTCAGCACTCAAAAGATAACTGACCCATGATACAGCAATACACAGATATCACAGACTCAATCTATTTTTCATAGACATACAAAACAGTTAACAAACAAAAGTTTATTACCAGTTATGACTATTACCAGTTATGACAGGTATGGTATGTCTATAAATAAACCATAGCATCTTTTTTACATGAGACTGGAGTTCTCAAGCACATTCTCTTACCCAAAGATTTTCTTCCATGCCCTAAACATTTGTTGGTATTTCAAGACGATACTAAAAATTTTGCCTGTGAGATTCACTGGGCGATAGTGGGCGAAACTGTCTTCATAAGATGAGTTTAGCAGGAGGAAACTTCAAAGAAGAACTGACTGATGTGGCAAATACATGAAAAGCACAAGAACTAAGCAATACTCTCAATCGTGGGGAAGTTAGGATTTGGATCTGAATACTTCAGTCTTAAGTAAACACTAACAAACCGAATTAGCACTGGCAAACAACAGCTAAGGCTTGATTCTAGCGCAAATTAAAGGCCATTCTTTAGGGTTTTTTTCTGAAATATGACTTATAGATGCTCCATTTGCAATCCATATCTTAATTGCATTGCTCTGATGTCCTGACTTTATTGCATATTTTTAAAGAAGCTGACAACCCAATGGCATTCCTCTAAAATGTTTATTTAAATTATTGCTTTGCATCCATTTCTTTAATTATTTTATTTAAAATAGACATTCAAATGAACAGTCCTGAAAGATCACTTTAGTCAGGACAATATCAACACTGCAGAAGTATCTGCAATATAAGTACATGTATTTTAAATTTTGCAGATAATTGCACTTTATCTTCACAGAAAAATACTCTAGATAAAAATAATTGTCAGATATAATCACAGAATCTACTTAATTATCTTGTTCCAATGTGGTAAATGTTGGGTTAGGGCTTGGTTCAGTGTTTGTGGAAGACTAAGGAAGCAAGGCAAGTGAGATCCTTGCACTAGATAAGCATTCCAGCTTTTATCCCCCAGTTCACCAGAGATGAGTTGTTTCTATTTCTGGGACTTTCCTGCGTAATCTGCTACTTACATTGGACAAGTAGCACTTTTGTGACATGCACAAATTAGGTATCCTTCTCCCTTTCCCTTTGTACAGAATCCCAACTTTGTGATACAGGACAAGGCTTTTGTCTGGTTTGGGATCTATCACTGAGACTCTTTAGCTATAAAGTGATTGGAATTATTCATTAATCTTCCAGACAAGTAGTTTTGTCTTTCATGAGGTGAAATTGATTTCCTTATCTGAGTTTGTGAAGAAGTGGAATGTGCACCTTTCTTGATTCATAGCTCAGGATAGACAGTAATGGAAAAGCTTTGAAAGCAGCAGCTTTTGGGATCCCAGAAATGACAGGTTTTGGTGCAGCAGCCTGATATTCACTCATGGTGGACTGCATATTGCACTAGATAGCACTTTGAAAAGCGGATATTTAAATTTGGGGAGATGAAATCCTTGGGGATCGCTAGCTTTTCTACAGACTTGCTTTATTCATTCTCTGCTGGAGAGCTTCACGACAATTTATAGTGCACAGCAAATCTCTTTGGTTGCAAGAGGAGTAGATTTATTCCACTGTGTTTGAATCATCTGAGAGAAATACAAGCAACTTTGAGCTGAATTACTGAGTAATCTACAGCTTTTTCAAGGACCAAGGAATAGACAGTATTTCCATCAGAATCTTGCCTGTTTTCTGGCCAGATGGTAGCAAGGAGCATTGGAAATCTGATTAATATCCTGTGGCGGTTTTTACCAGCTCCCTGGTAAAACTTTCAAACACTCCAGACCTTTCAAGATGCTTCTTTTCATAAGATTAATATAGTTGTACCTCATATCCTTTTGGGCCACTACAACAATGGGTCAAATCGTGGTTCTCCTCTTTGATTTGACTGAAGCTCTGTGATGTTTTTTTATCTAGAAGGTAACATTTGAAGAACTATATTGTTTCCCATTCCTTTCCAATGTAATGTGGGAACAACTGTGCAACCCTTGCAGACACCAACACAGATTCTTGAATCAAAGCCTGAAAAAGAGGGTCTGTATTACTTTGAATTTAGTCTAGACTTCAACCTTTTATCCACAATTCACCTCATTTACTTTGCAGTAAAAATGCAAATCATTTAAGCCTAGAGTATAATTAGAGTTCCAGACCTAGATTCCAGTCCCATATGGCTGCTTTTTGACTAATTTCTTATTTTGTCCATTTTTCTTTCCTCTGAGGAGATACTAAAAGTACTGCATTAATGTGCTGTGGACAGAAAAGAAACAGAGATAAATCAGCCATGTATACCACAGTTATTCCCTGCTCTGCAAAATAATTGCCTTGAAAGCCATTTTTCTTACTGTTTTCTCCTGCTTTCAGAACTGTCTGCATTAATAACGAGGCTTTGCATCTAGATATTACTATAGTAGGGAATAGTCTCGCCACAGTAATGTTTACCAGTCACTGTCTGTGCAAAGATCCTTTTTGCACATTCTACCCACATGGATAGTTAGCAGAAGCCATAAGGAGTGTAATTGCATGTGTATTGCACTGATAAAGAGAGCGGGGAATATGTGCCACTAATGACAAAGCATCAAACCCCCAAAAGAGCAAAAATGTAACATAGACCTTTGCATCCTATTCCTCATTTAAATTACGTTGTCCTTTATCCCTTACAAACACACGTGATTACAGTGAGATAAACATTTCACAGAAGGGTTACCCAGCAGGTGGTGGTGTCACCGTTTATGAATGTTTCCAACAGGTGGAACAACCATCTGAAATTTAGGTCACACACTGGAAAACTAAAACCTTCAAAAGTGGGTTCTAACACAGCTTGGAATTGAGTGTCTGGGATCTCTGACCCACAGGCATTGCAATTTGGGATCTCCTGAGACAGTGGAGATTTCTGTAATTTCTGGTAGCATCAGCAGGACTTAGCTAACCATGCAAGGAAGGAGTCTGAAATAAATACCCTTCATCTGCAACACAGCCGGAATATGAAGGTCACCTCAGGGAAAGGAAATCAGTGTATGCCAAGAACAAAGGACCAACACAAAATATAACATACTATTATCTCAACCCACAGTGCTGTACACAGCTTACTGTCAACAAACGCTCAGAGAAACAAGAGAGATGGAGTGAAATCCTTCTCACCATAGTTGTTTGGAAAGAAAAGCAACTGGAAACAAACACATTCCTCCAGAGAGAAGTCTTGATCTCCTGTGAAATGGTGGACAACTGAGTTGTCTTAGACCATGGCACAGGAAGAGAACCATAAATGGATTGAACTTTTTACAGTCCATATTTACCTATTTATTTGATAAGTATTACTCATCTTAATCTTCGCATTATTGTGAAACCTACTATGTGTAGTTTTTAAAGTTAGAAACTGGTGGTATGCTAGATGGAGTTTGAAGGATCTGTTAAAATCCCAGTAAATGAAGAAGACCTGAACAGCATGACGTAATAATCAGTAGTGCCTTTTTTCGGATTATGTTTATCTTCTTTTACTGCATTCTTAACTGACTTTTAAATTGTGGCAGAACTGACTGCAGACTCGGTCCCTGCAGGACACACAGGGTGCACAGTGCACGAGGCATGAATGAGGAACTCATTCAACTCTGCAGATAGAGAAAGGCTGAAGCAACTGGGATTCAAAAGGCATTACCAAATTCCTCTCAGAGGAGAATTGCATGGCTAATGAACCACACTGAATCTACAGGACATTTCACTGTGCTAACTGCTTGACCTCAAAAAATCATGATTTGGTTATCAGCTCTGCAGGATGAGTGAGAAGGGTGCTTTTGGCCGTACTTTTGAACAAAAGAACAGATCAGTTGAGAAAATACAACTTCGGTACTTCCCATTTGCTTTGTCAGCCTAATGCAATCAAGCTAAAATGAGGTATTAAGTATCATTTCTATGGGGCTATAGTGGAAGGCCTTTGTTGTCCAAATGCCAACCCAGAAAGTGAATTCCAACAGCACAAGGTAAATTTCTGCACAGAAAAAAATCAATGAGCTATGGCAGTTGTCTGAAAACTTTATTAGCTCAATGAATCACATTTATATAGACACTAATAATTATAATGTAAATAAGGCAGTCAGAGTAATGTAAAAGAGCCCATCATATAATACTCAGTATGTCAATGTTATTACCATAGTGCTACAATTACTGAAGTTTAATAGAGAAATGTAAGACACACACAGAAAGTAATTGAGATAAAAGAGCACAGTAAATTGGTATAGTACTGCAGAGAGTGATGAGCCACACTTATTAATTTCAACAATTACAAACCTACAGAGCAAGTTCTGCTTCTCTTATCCTAATGAATGATTGTGTTAAAGCAAATAGTCCACACTCCTAATGGAATTCCCCTACTTCATAAAACTGGAAGGTTTGTTAAACATCCCACCTGGATTTTCTGCAATGCTGCACTGCATGTATTTGAGCACTTCTTCTGCAGCATTAATTGCAGAGGGGGAAATTCCTTGAAGTGCTGTAGAATGTCTCTGCACTTTGAAGTGCCTGTCATGAGTGTAGCAGACATGCCATCAGCCTGCCTCAAAGCTAGGGACCACCACAGTTTTTTACAATAAATAAATTAGTTCTTTTTGTGTTCCACTTACTCTAAAAATACCTCTCCTTTACCATCCTTGAAGTTAGTTCATGTGTTCCTGCCCTTTTGAGTATCTTCTTCAAAGGGAGGTAAAAAAATTGACTGGCTGTCAGAACAGAATTAAAAAGGAAGAAAAGAGGGTGGAAAAAAGAGAAAATAATCCAGTAAGATATACTGTATGAGTCAAGCTTCTACATGGCAAGGAGAAAAGGTAGAACAGAAGTTTTGCATAACCAAAATAATTGCCAGTATGAGGAACAACTCAAATCCAGAGAAATACTAAAATTCTAGCAAGAAATTCAGCCTGGTGGCACCTTGGCACTATTTACATCAGATGTTTCCTGGAGAATTTCCATTGGAGAGGGACAGGGAGAGACTCTGCTTCTAAGGGACACAGGATACAATCTGATCACAGGATACAATCTGATCCAGTTGGCTTTGGAAGTCAGCTGGATGAGATTTTATGATTAATCAGAAAATGCACAAAATTAAGTGCTTATAAGGTAGAATATCCAGCAGAAACTTGCTGAGCTCCTCATGGCTGAGCTCACACAGCCTGGGAGCTCTCCCACTTGTGCAGGTGACTATGACTTGTCCAACAGCCACATAAAAACTCTCTGACCTTATTATACTACTGGTTTGTGATTAGTTACCTGGTCTTAAAATAGTATGAAAAATTAGGGTGACCTAATTTTCCACACAGCCACAACATCCAGCAATTAATTCTTCTGCTCCCAAAACAATATTTCCTCCTGCTAGTTGCACAGGTGTTCCTTCTGCAGCTTCTTTTTCACGCCATCTTCCATAATCAGGATGGGCTGCAGAGGGTTCTCAGCCTGACTGCTCCACAGAGCAGCAAAAAGTGAGAAAAGAAAGCATAAGATTTAGTGTCTCAGCTGGGGGCTGTGGGAAAAAAAAAATATGAAGGTATCTTGAAATGCTTCAATGGTTTTGATGAATGAAATTGTGTTGTGAATGAAACGCTTTCAAAGAGAGGAGAACATTTTTTAAATGTTTGCAACTTCAATTTAGTAATTAATACTTTGCATAGATATTACTAGGGGAACAGTTAGAGATGGGTGAGGCTGAAAATACTTGTTCTGAATTTGAATTTTCACAAGCAATCAGAAGGACAAATAAAAAGGACAAATATGCAAATGATAACAGCTTGAGAATTAATTAAAGTAGAACCTCAAAATCTTTTGATTTGCAGAACCTCTTCAGTATTGCATTTAATAACTTTTGCAGCATTCTTAGGATTTACAGTTTGAAACCTTTAGACTATGGGAAAGATCAAAGGTTTGTGCCTGTTTAACAGTATCACCTATGAGTCTGAAGAGAAGAAAAAAGTATGTAAAGCTGGGAGAGGGAATTACTGCTGGGACATATGTATGCATTTTCCTGCCACTGTAGGAATGTACAGATTATCAGTCTGGGTCACTTTGTCTCTGGAAGAAATTCAAGAATTCACCTATACGCCTTGTTTTTCCAGCTGCTTCTCTTCAAAGGTATTCAAGTGAGTTCTGGCAGCATAAATCTTTCCATGAAAGAGCAGCATCTGCATCCTGGCCCATAATACAGGCTTTTACAGGCTGCTGCACGGGAGATGAGGTAAAGGAGCAGTGGCAATTGTTGTATGGCTCCTCCAAAAAATGGTATCCAGAATGAGATATTTCAGGAACACCCGAAAAACTTCTTGCTCTTATGAAGGTTGTCTTTATGTTTCTCTGTGTCAGCTTAACTGCAATGAGATAGCACAAGCTGCTACTGACAAAGCCAGATCTGACATATGAAAAACTATAAAGCACTATTTCAAATGTATGCCTATATCTCTTTTGATACAGACCAATTCCTAGGATTTAATAGAGTAAAATAAAAAGTTGAAATATACTTTATATTAAAACAGATTCAAAGTAAAAAAAAATATATATTAGAGTTTCTTAAATGAACTATTTCAAGCTTGAGAACATTTTCAGAATTGCATTTCAGATACAGAAAATCCAAATTTTTTCACACTGGTTCATATCTAAAAGGGATGTAGAAACCTTGAAATGCTCCATACGATGGAAATCCTTTCCCCCACTAGTTATACTTTTATCTTTTATTCCTCTCCCTGCTCCACCCCAAAAAACCCAAAACAAACAATAAAAGGAATCCATGACGTTGGTCATTGAGGTATTCACATAAAAATTTAAAAGGAACCTCAGGTTTTTATAATATAATTATGTATGAATTCCCTTTAAAGTCTGATCCAGCATCCATTGACTTCAAAGAACAGACCTTTTTTGGATGAGACTAGTCACTGAAGAGTTTGGATGATATTAGTCACTGAAATGCAGATTCTGTGTTACCAGACTCTGCCTATATTATGAATCTTAGCTGAAAACCCCATTATTAGCTTGTGCCCACAACAAGCTTTACAAATTACCAGAGTGTTATGAAGTTACAGTGGTATATTATCACTTTAGTGTTCAAATCTCTTCAAAATTTTCTCTGTGTTATTATGAATTATATATAAAAAATACTGTTCATAATCAGACTGCAAAATGTGTACATGAAAGAGCATTTCTCTTTTGAGGAACCTTACACTAAGCTGAAAAAAAAACCAACGAAAAATCTCTCTGCCCCTAAAATTAACACATCAAACCTTCAGATTTAAAAGAAAATGTCATAAATGCAAAAACTTAAAACATTTGCATAGCTCAGACAAGAAATTTCATGTGGTCTACTGCCAGTTTTATCAGTGTTATGTTAAATGATCCTTTCCCACATTTGCTTCATTGAGCCCTAATAACATTTGTCTTTCTCTCTGAATTGAAATTATGTTAGCATGACAAACACTAGAAGAGAAATCTGCTGGGAATTATTTATGAGGAGCTTGGCAGAGCAGCTTCTAACAATACCTAATCCTGGAACCTTAGCCATGACCTTCATTAACCAGAGAAACATTCCCAATTACTAAAAAAGATGAATTTCAAGTGTGAAATTTTAACTAAAAGCACTAAAAAGAAAGAAAACAGCAAAACTAAAGTAGGGGAGAAAAGGGAAGAGGAAATGTATATGGGGGAAAAGGGAAGAGGAAATGTATATGGGGGAAAACTCAACTTTCCAAAGCCAAGTAATTCTTGAAGGTCAAATTCTGGATGCCAAGAGCAGGACAAAACCCCCAGATGTGATGCGACAGGCTGTTCCCCAGAGGTCACACCACAGACAGTGCCACTGTCCCTGTCAGCTGGGTGCCAGCTCAGGAGGCACTCAGGGCATCAGAGGGGGTCTGTCCTGGTGGGTGGCTCCTGCAGACCGTGCCCTCAGACCTCACTGCTGCAGTCCTGCAGGCGTGTGCTTCCTTCAGGATGTTGAGCAGGATGTGCACGGCTGCAAATCCAAAGCAGGCCCTCCCCCCTCTCCTTTTGGAGGAGGCTCAGAACAGATGAGGCTGGGGCTGTGTTTTCCTTGGCTCTGACAGATTTGCATAGTATCATATGCTTGCTGTGCTTGGTTGTTTTACTTCTATCAAAAAGAAATGTTGCAAAACTGTTTAGAGTACAAATGAATCCATAGCCCATATGTTGCTATTTATATTTATATCCACTTAGGACACCCAGCAGACCTTGTTATGGAGCAGGTCCTTGTTGTTTCCAGTTACTATTCTGCTCATAAACATTTAAGTGCAAACAACTGGATATTGCCATGTCTGCACTTCAATTGCTCATCATAATTTCACATCAGCTTCTATTCCACAGCAATTTTCTATGCAACATATTACAGTATCTGCTCATGTATTTTGTGCAGACTGTGTAGGAAGAAGCTTAATCTAAAACATCTGCGGCAAGATGAGATGATCACGTAAACATTATTTCTTGCAGAGGTTCTGTCTATAAACTGCAATGAAGTATGTTTCCACTGCATCAGCACAATCCTACCTTTGCATTTACCTTTTATCATCAAAATGGAGAACAAAGGAAAATAAAATACAAGAGGAAAAGTCAAATTCCCAGGCAGATAAACACTATGTTCAGACAGAAACTGACAAAGCTCTGAAAATTATGTCCCTAATCCGAAAGCTGTTCGATAAACTACATTAAATATCACTGCTGAGTATCTGTTTATGGGCCTAAATTCCCAGTAAGCCATATGGAAAATTACTTTCTAATGTGGAATCGCCAGAGCTTTTTGATAGCAAAAGCTCCACACACACACACTAAACTGTTCCAGAGTAAGTCAATAACCAGTGCTTTGCAATTTTCAGAGCCTAATGGATTCAATAGACACCTAAGGGATAACTCAGCTTCAGCAGCAGCATTGCGCTCCATCACATTACTCTGCAATAGAAGCAACGACACATGACGCAGTCTCGTAAAAGAGGGTGTAAATTATCCTTGTAGTTGAGATTTACCCTTGAAGGTCGGTAGCCATGCCCAAGCAACTTCTCTTCAATCCTGCCCGTCAGGCACATTACCAAAAGATAGGAAAGGTGCTCAGTATCAGACATGTTTCAGCTCTGAAGGTACCTACAAGCAGTTTCATCTGCACATAAAATACAATACAATACGGGAGCAGCTTGCCATCAACGCACAAATAGCTTTTGTCAGCAAACATCTTAATTACCAAAATTTGTGTTCCAAGACTTTCCGTGTTAGTTCCTTAAAAAAACTAAGCACATTAGCTGTTTTCTCATTACATCATTTTGAATATGAGAATGAATGCAAGTTCCAACACAAGTTTCAGGCACTAGAGAAGGAAGGTTATAAAGATTCACGTAATAGCTGAAAAATTTCACAAACAAAAGAATCCTTCTTACACAAGAAAGTGCTCTCAATGCTAAACACTTAATGTATGCCCCTGAAAGACAGTGGAGTATTTGGATCCCTTCTTACTTTGTAAGATTTTATAAATAATAATCAAGTAAATTCTCAGGATTTGTAGCTTCCTATTTGATCCCTTTAGACTTGAGTGTTCTTCAGCATCCTCAGTGGAACATAAGTAGAAGAGTTACATACCTGTATTTCTAAATGCAGATGAGTGTTTTTCCTTGTAATATGATCCACCAAAGTGGAGTAGGATTCAACTTAGAAACTACTCTTAACTCCAACTGAACTATAATATTGTAAGTCAGAATATCAGAGACTGGTGTAAATGCAAACATGTCAGAAGTTGAATGTGTGCTGACAAGCACGCATTGGCTTCTATAATTTTAACCAATATAAACCAGTGTTTGGGGGGCAATTTCATAATTCCAAGCAGTCTATAGGAAGTAAACTACTCTGGGTTCTGCAGCTGAAGTAGCAAATGGAGTATGAGCAACATTTGTTAAACAGAAAGTAAACTTGAGGGAAGAGGGCTCACTTTCAAACCTCAAAACTTGGTTCTATGTCCCAAAGTAAACTGAGGACACAGTACTGTCACTGGCTCATGAATGCTCTTCTTTCAGTTTTAAGAAGCCTGGGGGTTAAATAATGGTAAGAATCCATGGGTGATGGGAACACCTTTGTTGCAGACAGTTCTGCAAGAGAAGAAACACCGCCCCGTGGTGCTGGGTTCAATCTTAGCTCAGTGTCACCCCCACTCGGGTAGCCGGTGCCCAGGCACAGCCTCCCTGGCAAGGAGAGGCTCCTGCACACACAGGCACCAACACGTCAGACCACCACAGGCATAATCACTGCCTCTGCAGAGCAGGGAGCAAGAACTGTGAGAATAAAACTTGAGGCTAAAAACTGCCTAGAGCCTAAACACTGGCAATGATTTTGCTTTTCTATTTAGGATAGAAAGGAAGGTAGGAAGTCCTATTATGTGCAGGGAAGGAACAAAGTCCTTGAGGCTCATTGGTGAAGTCTATGAATTGAAAAGTACTAATTTAACACATGGGTAGTAAGTGGAGTGATGGCATCTCTTCAAATGAATTCATAAATTAAAAGGTATTTTACATTTTTAAGGGAACATTTTTGTTGGTTATAAAGAAATTAAGAAAACCGAAAACCTGAGTAAGACATTGTAATTGGATACACAGGTTATCACTGAATGCTTGTATTAAATGAAGAAAATAACATCTACAAAGGTTTTGAGCTTAAAATGAAAACTGTAAGTCAGTCAGTGTCAAAGTCAGTTTAGTTCTTGGCAACTCTTCTAAGGACACATTGACTGATCTCTGCCCACATGAAAGAAGAACGTATACTTAGTGCCTTCAATAAACTGAAGCTTTGGATATTCCAAGAAGGTGCAGAGAATATGGAAGAAATGCAGATTCTTTAAAAATGCCAGGTATTTCCTTTTGCACAGTTACTGTGTTCAACAGTGTGAATGCCAGATGAGATGCACTGTATATGGAAGAGAAGTCAGACTAGGAGAGCCCTTCTGACCTTAAAATGGAGATATAACTTAAATACATTTTAGGAGACTCGGTAGCACAGGCATCTGGACAAAACAAGTTTTGTGAGAGTATTCCTTTGCATTACAGTTGCGTATTCAATAAGACTTCATACTTACTTTTACTGTAAATTAGTATCTGTATCAAAGTACCAGGTTTTTTTCCATCTGCTTCTTGTTCCTTTTTGCTTCATATTTCTCCTCCTTCATACTCTTTTCTCCAATTGCTTGTCCTTTTCCAGTTTAGTGTCCCCAGTGATGTTCTTCCAGTCTTCACTTGCATATCACAGTTCATTTTGCTTCCTGTTTCTTTTCACCATCACCATAAAATAGATACCGACAATGTGGCATTTTGCTGCCCTGCCTGCACTACTGAAGTTATTTTATAGCTGAGAGATTGGCACAGGTAATAAATAATCTTCTGGTTTTCTTGCGCACCTTTAAAGCACGTGTCACTACTAAAACCAGAAAAGAGATCTCCTGCCTTACTGGGCAAAGCCCTAACTTGAATGCTTTTCTTCTCTTTTACAAAAGTGAGAGAACTTTATTACAATTGTAAATATATCATACTCTTTCAGAAATAAACATGCCACTTCCTCAGTGAGAAATCTGAAGAATAGTTTTGGGAAGCCTTTCTCTCATTCCCCATGCCTGGGCAGACCTGTTGGGTTCTCTGCCAGTGTTCAGGTTAGTCAGTGAACACACTGGCACCACTGCCCCTAAAGGGGACTTCTTGTAAAAAACTACACTTCTAAATCCATTCCCACCTTTTCCATACAATGATTGAGATTCATTCCTGTGGTTTTCTTGTCTGCATTAACTTGTCCGCCGTGCCCCAAATCAGACATCAACTGGGCTTCCAATGCACTCTCTACAGAGGATGCAGAAGACACAGAAGTGTCTCACACACCTCACTGATCATGCTGCGATTGATTTAGAAACAATGAAGAACCTGATTGGCATTAGTTTCAAAGCTTTGAATCGAGCCCTTTGAGAACGGATGTAATTGGATTGTATGATATTATAAACTAGAAGATTTAAAGAAGGATTCTTTGACTTTGGGTTATGTCACAAAATATGCTGAAGATATTTATTTTTTAAATAAAATAAATCAAGCAGCCATTCTTCTATTTGTGAAGGCAAGAAGAGCAAGTCAATCACTTTACAAGGCTGAACTATGACACCCCTAGCCAACTTCATCCTCTATTTTGTGAATTAAACAATTGTTTACATATGTGACACTCTCACTACAAGTTTAAAATAATATTTATTCATTGTACAGCAATTTAAAGTAGAAAAACTGGCTGAAAATATGGAGGTTCTAATCAAAACTATTTCTAGACAATTGGTACTAAAATAACTTTTCTCTACCAAGAATTTACCATCTGAATTATTTATAACAACACATTTTACTACTTTATCAAATAATAATTAATTTCCTTCATCTGAAACTTCTGTTGCTGATAATTGAAGTGTGTGGGTATTAAACAGGGTCTTGTTTCATAGCAGTTACAGGTTTTATAGTGCAAAAGGAACTGTCATGACTTTAAATTAAGTTTTCATGGAATCTAACTTTTCACTTGAGCCTACAAAGGGTCAGGATTTCTTTTTCTATGCCTCTATGGAATCACAAAAAGAAAATAATTTCTTTTGTAAATGAGTGTTTTTTCATCTTAAAGCAAATAGTTGAGGCTAAACCTTGTTCATTACCACAATTACTGACCTAGCCAGAATTAAACGAACTCTGCATTTAAAGTAATATTCTGTAAACAGCAATGAATAAGGGCACCTAAACAGGAATTTAAATGCATCCATTTTGGTGGAATGAGTATTATAAAAGAGAGACATACTTCATATTAGAAATAATTTCCTGCCCAACTCAGCATCTTTGTATTATCTCCCGTGCTTATTTACTTTTCATATCATTACCACTGTGGCTTTGCCAGATCTTTTTTTAAATGATAACATCAGTTTCTCTCAGCCAAGAATCTTATTTGACATAATTGCTTCTCATATTAGAACTTTTCAGAAATTAATGTCAATTTGGCACATTTCTGAGGTGATGCTGAGGACTTTCTAGACACCCAGAACTAAAAATACGCTTCCAGAAGAGGCAGTGGTAAGCAGTTCCACTACCAGATGTAGGTTCCTAATTCAGCCGGTGACACTGACCAACACTAAGCCAGCAAGAGCACTCAGGGGACCTCAGAATTCAGTGGAGACAGCAAGGTTCTGTTAAACTGGGGGCTGGGAATGCTGAAGCTTTCTGGAAAAAAAGATGGGGAATAAGGTTCAGCAAGTGTTAGAAGCCCTCAGAAACAACACCGACTGAATAAAGGTGTTGTTATGTTATAGTATTGACATTATGGGACACCAACTGGGATGTGCACTGATTCATTGTCACCTCCCCTGAAGCCACACTGTGGCTGTATAATCAGGGTCAAAAGCATCCTGTAGGCAAGTCTGGGTATCTGCTGCTGAACCCCACCTACTGCAGCACAGTTTGAGGGGCACGCTGCTCATTCGATAGTCCATGGGTTCCATTTTACAACATCCACTAGCCAGAAGCAGGGAAACAAAAAATCCCTCTGTGCATGTGCCGCAGGGCATCTGCAGTTCAGGCTGCTGTTGTGGCAACGTGTGGTTAAGGTCCTGAAAAACAGCTGCTCTGCATTAGTATCAAGGCAGGCTCCTGTTTGGGTGCCGTAATCAATGAAAATGTGTTCGGGGTAGTTCTGAAAATAGCCATGGATGTGTGGGAGTACAGAGACATTAAAACCACCCTTCTTAAATTGAACTGAAAATTAACTGAGATCAATTCAATCAAAATCTAACACAGAGATTCTCTCTGGGAGGACCTTCCCTATGAATGCACCTCATGCTTCGGTCTGCTGAATCCACTATAGAAATTACACAACTTTATTGTGGGACCTTATCAGGTGGTCCAGATTTCCTCACAGCTCAGTTGTTGAGTCTATAAAATTATTCACATGCTTTAGACATCTTGATATGAAGCACAGATGTAAAAGCTAATGTTCTTAGGCTTTCTATAAATGTTGACAGAGAGTGGGGACTCTTACAGGACATGGTTGTAAAAGTTAATTAGGTTCAAAAGGAGCATGAATATTCCCTCTTCCCTCATGACTCTCAACATTTTATTTAGGTGGCACAGTCCAATACTTGGGAAAGACAGAGGCCTTATGTTATCCCTGAACTTTCAGAGATGCCCCAGGTACTACATCAGCACCCAAAATATAGTAGCATAGGCCTAGAGCCATTTATAACAAGCTTATGTTGCTTTAGCACAGGTGGAATCCTGACCTGGCCCCTTCAATCCTGAAATGTTCCTGAAGTTTATGTCCTGGAGTTGGTGGTCTGAAGAGTCCTGAAACAGCACAACATCTTCAGAGTGGTTCATGGCAGGAACACCCAGGAGCAGAGACTCACTGCAGAGAACCTGGTAGGGAATTTCCACAGGCCATAAATGATCCTCACTCCCTCAACAAACAAAAATTAAGGTCCAACCAATTCAGCCACAGAACAGCTCTGCTGTTCATAATTCAGGGAGCAAGAAAATGCTCCACTGACAACACTTTATAACCTTTGAAAAGACAAATGTCTATGATCCCAGTCCTCCTAGTTGCTTTGTATGATAGACTCCTCGCTAGATTGTTCTGGAAATTTGGTGCTTGGAAAATCAGGGGTCTTGCTCTGGAGAATCCTTGGGGGTATGGCACTGACAATGCTTTTGTAAGCCTGTCTCATTTTATCCAGCATTAAGAAAGGGTCTAATATATTTCATGGCACTGTGAGGAATAATTGCTTGTGCCTTTTTTTCCTCTGACTCTTTCAAAATGAAGAATGTTACTCCTATATCCTCACAGGCTGTGCGTCATTAATGACCATCCAGGCTACAGCTGTATATTTATTTCCATGCATGATTTCACACTGTCTCTCTGAAGTCTTTACTTCTTAAAGTCATTCAGTCTTCTCTTGAAAATGTGAATAAGAAAGAGACCAGGTGATTTTTTCCCAAAAATAATCACATTCTGCAAGAAGTCTCTGTGCTGTTTTTTATACATGATTCTCACCTCTAAGGACAGAAGTACTTTTAAAATCCAAGTGTTAAAGCAAATCAAAGACAGGAAGGTGAATCAACCATGCACTCCCATTAGGATGAGATAACTCAATGCTTTCATACTGCAGGATAGCTATTTCATTATCTTTCGCTTGCAAAGGGAAGCAGCAGTTCTGATTAAACACTATTTTATCTGTGCTCTTTGTAAGCATAACTCAGTGAAGATGATGGTATGATACGGCTGAGTTTTGAAGGCCTGTGTTTAAAAGCCATATATCTTTAAGGCTTGTACCTTACATGGATTCTCTCCTAATTAAGAGCACCTGTAGAGGCCTGACCAGACCCTGCGGTTTGCAGCAAAACTGCCGAAGGGCTCTGAAAAGGCAGAAACTTTGTGTTGTCTTTTAACCTAAATTATAACAGGGTTCAAGCCTGTGCCAAGCAGAGTAAAACTATATAATTTATGAGCTATGAGGGCAGCTCTGGGCCCCTCTGAGGTGATTTTTATCAGTGCAGTAGCATAAACAGTTCTCCTTTACTTGAGCATTGGGAGCAGGGAGCAGTGGAAGGCCTGCCGTATAAAGGGGATCCAGCCTGTGTCAGGACCTCTGCAGCCCACGGACACCCAGGTGAGTGTGTTTGCACTGCTCTGCTTTTCGAGCAATGTCTGAGGAAAAGGTGTGCAGTGTGCTGGGCATGGGCTGTGTGCTGTGCGGCGGGAAGAGCTGTACTTCAAGGCCAATGATTTGCTCTTTGCTCTTAAAATTTTAAGCTTGTTACAGAGGATCTGCTTTGATTCATTGTCTGCCTTTGTCTTGGAAGGCTCAGTTGTGCCAAACCTCACCAGTGGTGTAATAGAACTACCCACAGTATTAAAGCTGCACTTGGCTGTAATGATGAGTTTGGGCCCTTGCTCTCTCTGGGTTTTGAAGTCGTATTCTTGTGAACAAGTAGGTGTTACTTATGGAATGGTCCTTGAGTCAAGTGGAAAACTATTGGATATAAGCAGAACATATAAAGAATTTATTTTTGGTTTTTGCTATGTATTAATAATGTAATTATATATAAACCATGAGAAAGAGTTTGTAACTCAAAATGAACGTATGGAACAGAACTAAATCTTTTCATTTTTTCTGTCAGGGCTTGAGGGGTTTTAGGAGACTTAGATAATAAGGTATTACTGCAGCTTCACGTTCTTTTCAGCAAATAGTAGGCAAGAAGTGGGAATAGCCTAAAAATATCAGCTAACTGGAAACAGAACTAAGGCAATGTCCAGCTGACCCCCCTCCAGAAACAACAGATAGACTCCAGGGGCATCTGGCTTTTGTTTCTGTCTCAGAAGGTTTGGGTTTCATGGTGTGGAGGTTGGGAGGGAAGAAGGGGGAGTGGGGTTTTTGTTTGGTTTAAACTGACATTTTGATTCTAGTCTTTATAGGAAAAGGGACACCTAGAAAATCTTAGTGTTGTGTTTTCTTATTGAATATCTCCAGCAAGAATAAAGCTTTGTTGGTATTGGTTCCTGATGATTGGTATTAAAACAGTTAAAATAGTCGGGTCTTAATTTAAATTTAAAAAAAAATCTTCAAAGTTGCTCTTACTTTTATTTTCTCCGTAATGTTACATGCAGACTGCTGCAGAGCGAGAGGTGGGGAGAGAATTTTCAGGCTCAGTTTGCCAGTTGCAACATTAAATTGTTATTTAAAAGCTTTTTCTTGATGAAAAAAAAGAGCTCTGCCCTCATTAAGAACTGTCAGTTGGCATAGCTCTCTTGTGCTGCCCTGTTATGCCCCATAAGTCTGGGATAAGAAGCACTTCTTGCTAAAAGATTAAGAGGGAGACTCTTAGAAATGTTTTACAATGTTATATAAGAACTGAGTCTGGCTGTAGGTTGTCCTTGGACTTGAAACAACCAGGGTCACAGTTCCAGCCTGAACATGAGCTCAGTGCTCTCATCTCAAAGTTGTTCTAAATTTTAAGCTATTATGGTCTATGACTAACTCTGCAGTTTAGATTGGCACAGTCTCAAAGGAAGGTATTTCCCAGCATCTGGAAAAAAAGTGGACGTATGCCTTTTAAAGCATACTGCCAGAAAACTATACAACAGCTTGAGGCATCGTGTGTAGGTTATTTAATTTCATCAGCATAATTATCCTCTTAATAGGTGTGTGCTGGTACCATAATCCTCCTCTTAGAATTCCAGTAGAAGACTAAATGCTTGGCTAGTTCAGGCCAATGTCTTCTATGGGATCTGTACTGTCCTTTTTCTGCAAATTTAATGTAAGGAGTTTGTTCTGTAAACAGAAGATCAAGGTCAGAATTCTCTTGTAGGACTGAGCATCAAGTTAGTCATTTTTGATTAAGAACTTGAAATATATGAAGTATTGTATGTAATGCTTGATAGCATTGCTAATAGTGTGACTGAATAATACCATAACTTTATACAAACCAAAACATACATTAGAGACGGAGAGCAGCAGTTTGTGTCTAGGGGTTTTGTTGCTCTGTATAGGTCTTCATTAACCAGGCAAATCTGCTTGTCAGTTCCGAAGATAGGTATGGGTCAGGAATATTTCATACTCATCAGGTTGTCTAATGTCTACCTAGACGCTGCCTATTTCAGGATTATTGGTTTTTTATTCACATCATTTTTGCCTGACAGCTGTGCTGATCCTGTGTTGAGAAACACAAAGATCTCCCCTCTTCTCAGCTTATTTTCTCTATTATTTGCATGTAAGTCTCAGTGGTGTTCAGAGAATTGATCTGGAGTTGATCATAACTAAGATCACTATCTCTATCAAGATGTTCTGAGGATTTTACACTTCAACACAGCCTCTTGAAAAGGCTCTTTGTGCTTGAAGTCAGATCACTGCAGGGAGTAGTTCTTTTCATAGGACTGGACAGTGGACGTCTGCCAAAATCCTTCACTTCCTTCAGAAGCTTCTGTTGGGTGTCCTCTGTCTTGACTAGGTGCTGGGGGCACTACATGTGTCTTGCTGCTGTGACTGTTCTCGAGATCAAACAGAACTAGCAGCTCATCAAAATGAAAAAACAAGCTCAGAAAGACTGTAGGAGACCTCCCGCCAGGATATGTGCTACAGAGAACATGCATTCTGTAATGTGAATGGGCTGCACTGAAATGAGAAAATAACGTCTGTCTCAGATAAGTGCAGTGTGTTGGTGACTGGAACAAAGCAGAGCGTGGTGAGGCAGCTGCTGAAACACTGCTAAGAGCAGACATCAGGAATGTCAAGAGCCCTGCAAGTGAGAGTAGTGCCATGACCTTAAAAGGCCAAGAAGTCTGAAAATAGATGGATCTGTAAATCAGTCTGAACCAGCCTAGTCTGAGGCAGGCAGGGCAGCAGGAAACCTGAGAGTTGTGTGCTTTGCACTCCTTGTCTGTAGGGCCCTAATGGGAGGGGGCACCTTTCTGTGATGGTGGAAGATCACCCAGTAATAATCAGGAACAGGAAGCTCAGCAGTCAGTTTGAACACTTCCAGTTGCTGTCCAACCACGCTCCAGTTGGCACTAGTGGCATAGCAGGTGGGAACAGTACACCCTGTGTGGAATTTGGGGAGGTCCATGATGAAATGTCTGTTTTACTAGAAAAGAAGCACAGCAAAAATTGTAACCCTTATCTTCACTATCATCACCTCCCGCTGCACTCTAGAGAGCACCTGGAAAAGGATATTGGCTCATCCCATCATTTGTGGTAGACTTGGCAGCATTCGGTTTGTGTTTAAATTCAACCTTAAAGGTCTTTTGCAACCTAAATGATCCTAGAAGATGATCTGGAGACTTCTATAATGATGTTGATCTTATCTAGCTAGGCAAGTGGCCACAGTCACAGCAGGGAAGAGTCTGGAAGATCAGGAGGTGGCAGCATGATTATCAGAGAAGGCTCAGTGCATCTTCTGTTGGACTTCTGTTCCCTGTTTAATCCTTAAGAAAATGAGATTAAATACAGCAGTGCTTTTTGGCTAAGAGAGTTTCTTAGACTGGGGAAGGGAAAGCACCATTAGGAAGGGGCATGAAATCAGGACAGGCTGCCAGAACAGGGCAATGTCTGCTGATGATGCTGCTGCTCACTGAGCCTCTGTAAGGCAAAGGAAAATCTGTAAGATATCAGTGGATGACTGGGATTACATACGTTCCTAGCCTCAAAAGCTGAGTAAAGAAAGCAGGAAATATTTGGGGTTATGGAGGGAGGCAAACCTATTTTGCACAGGAATGGCGTGTTTGAAGAACAAGCCAAAAATGGGCGTTGTCAGGTGTGGAATACGCAGCACAAGGAGGTAGAGCTTTGTATAGCTTTTGGTTTTCTTCACAAGAAAACATTAGCTAGCTGTCTCCTGGGTAGCAGAAGAAAGGAAAATGGAGTAAGTCACAAGGAGTAAAGAGAATCAAATCCAAAATGTGCATTCTGGCTGGATCCATTAAATGCTCAGTAAGCCAGATATAAAGTACAGCTTAGGTGGCAATCTTGTTTAGGGGCCTGGGTTTATTTATGCTCTTGGAATTGATTTCAAATGCGGCTGGGTGATTGCACTGAAAGGCCTAAGGAAACAAAAAAACTAATTGTATTCTCTGTAAGAATTCTGTCATACTCAAGACAAATATTTAAATTTTGAAAAAATTCTAGAGCTTCGTTCTCTCCTTCACTTGGGCACTTCTTGTATAAAGCTGCTATGACCCTCTCTCTTCATCAGATAGAATTTTAACCCTGCAAACTTTCTTTGCTCACTTTCCCTTTCAGCTAACCAGAAAATTCCATGTGTATGAAGTAGCTAGTGTGTTTTACAAGATGAGAGCCACACCATGTTATTAACTTTAATCTCTCAAACTCTTTGGAAGTGCTGCAGTCTGTGTTCCTTGGATGTTTCCATTGATGAACATTGCTTATTCACAGTGAGCTTCAGCACAGTACAGCTGGAGCTGCTCTAGTTTTGATCCATTATGCAACAGAAATGTCAGTGTAGTTCACTAAAAGTTACCTGTGATTTATTTCTTTTTAATCTGTGCTAACTTGGGGGCTATGCTTGAAAAAGGGTGTTAGTGAATCAAATATTGTTGCCAGGTTTCTGTGGTTTACTTTTGCCCATACCAAGCATTAAGCAATTAATCTCAAGGTCTTATGTATGGCAAAACAAAACAACCTCTCAGATGTGGCTTACATTTGTTTGAGAAAAGCTTTCATTGGAAATGAGGAATTTGAAAGAAAGAAGAGCAGACTATTTATAAACAATAACTATGTGACAACATGCTTCTGTAAGAATAGACTAAACTTAGCATTTGCAAGATTTTTATGCATGTTCTGGATATTCTCAAGCACAGGTATACCATTTGATAAGTGAAGCAAAAGATCTTGTACAAGTCATCTACAGTCCTTACATGTGTGCTTTTATAACATCTTCCGGAGCACTACCTTTTTTTTTTCCTTTAAGATATTTTTCTCCATTTGAGAATCTTTGATAGGGACACCTCAGGTAAAAAATTGTCTTTGAAACTAGTGCCAGGTGTTGTACAGATGAATTAAATTGCCTCCGGCAAATGTTGAGCGAACAGGGGCTGTACAGCTCTGGCTATCCACACTGAAAGATGCTGTCCCTTGAGTGGGTAGAGATAGCCACGGACCACCTACAGTGCTGGGAACATTTGATGAGCCATAGCATTGTGCACAGCCCAAGCACTGTAATGCCTGGGGTTTTCCATGATGCAAAATGGAACAAACTCACTGGAAAACAATACAGACAGATAACAAGGTTTTTGGTTTCTTTTTTAGCTCTGCATCATCTAAATACACGGTATATTTTTAATTATGTAAGCCAGAATAAGCCAGCTACAGAACTATGTCCAAAACTTTGGATTACATAGGACAGTAACTATTTGCATACCTGGGCCAGGCATGAACTTTCCAGCACTGTGCATGACTTGTGTAGCTTGGTTAAAACGAGGCTAAGCTGCAGGACTCAACAGTTCACAAAGTGTGCAATGCCAAAGTGTCAAAGTGCAGATAGATTGGCCAATGACCGGTGCAAATAGCCAAGGCTGGGTGGCCACACAACAGCTCTGGAAAAGTTTTCCTCTCTGCTTAGTGCCATTCCTTGCTGAGAACCAGGATGAACTCTGTCTGAGTGACAATATATAAAACAATGGGTACCTAGGTCACCAAATTACCTGAAGCAAACAAAGATTTTGATATTACAGGTTGCTTTAAAAATATACCTGTGCCTTCAATGTAAGTACAAACCAGCTCTTTCCTTCCTACAAACCATTTCCTTTCCATCCGGCTAGCTACATATTCCAACCTCTTAAGGGACTGAAGGGTTACTCTTTTGGGGGATTGAGCTTTTCTTCTGAGAAATTTATGGGAATTAAGACAGAAAATGTTTGAACAATACCCTGTTATTACTGGAAAGTATCTTAATTGTGATAGTTCAGAGAAATCTTAGCAGAGTGTTATCAGAAGTGTAAAATGAATCCAGGTAAAATAGCTTTTGCAGAGAAGGTAACAAATATTTTTGGATTTCCTTTTATGAGGCATGCTTTCAAATCTTTGTAGGGGAAATCAAAGAGACTGGGAGGAAAGAACCATCAGCCAAATACTTGTGGTATTTATAACAGGTGTGCAGAAGGTACATAATTTGCTGCAGCCCTTGCAAGCTTCCTTGGGATGCAAGGACAAGGACCTAAAATAACCAGTATTTTTAGAATTATATTGCCTCATTTTTCACAGCTTTGGAGATGGTGGACACTTTTGATCAAATTTGGCAGGAGAGCTTTTAAATATAGTGAAGTTCACCAAAGTTTTATGAGAGTTGTTGTAGGAGCAGGAAAGAGAGGTCCTATAGTGAGTGCTAGAGAAGTTGCCCATGGATCTGTTCAGTGTTGTCCAGGCTGATCCTGCTGAGATTTGAGACAAGCTGCAGGGGCTTCTCCCTACAGGCACAGTGTGCCACAAGAAACATGGGAAAGTAGAGGAGGACTAGCTAAGGGTGTGGGTCTGAGGGCAAGAGTATGGCTTCTGTCCTTCCAATGGGATTGTTCTCTGGCGAAGTAATTTTTAAACAAGGTTTTTGTTACAGCTCACCAAAGAGCTGTTCTCCCCTCCTAACTGTTCCACTACTATTTAACAAAGTGAAAATCCCACTTTTCTTCTTCGGTATGAAGCAATGGGCCTGGTTTTCTTATAGCCTGTCTGCCCCACAGCTTTCTTCTTTAATACATGTAACCCAAAGATCAGCTGCGTGGCTCTCCAAAGCCCCTTCCCTACCTTCACAC
Organism: Origma solitaria; assembly: GCA_013397895.1. Classification (NCBI taxonomy): domain Eukaryota; kingdom Metazoa; phylum Chordata; class Aves; order Passeriformes; family Acanthizidae; genus Origma; species Origma solitaria. The sequence goes on from VZRL01001509.1 coordinate 372,525, forward strand.
TACCTATTACCAAAACCTCATTTATTTGAATTGGTTGGTCTCTAGAGTTAAATCTTGTCTTTATCCCCTCAGGGATCTTATCTGTCCTACACTTGTGGCCCCATTTCCTGTTCTGGGGAGCCCCTGGAGTGCTTTATGCCTTTCCATGTAACTGTTTACAAGCTGCTTTTGAGGGCACAGCTGTCACTATAACACTAAAACTGAATCCAAAATCAACTAAATATAGCTGTTCCACAGGGAACCATATTTACTGATAAGGCCAATAAATTACAGGAAAAAATAGAGATCTAGAGCATAAGTCCTGTACAGCCAAGACTTGAACAATGGCTAAAACAAAACAAGGTTCAATACAGCCAGGAAAAAAACCCAACAATGTGGCAAACAAAGTAGTGCAGTTCAGGCAGCCTTGCCTTTCCTCCTGCCTGGGTGAGATGCAGTGTGGGCTTTTGCCTGCCGCCCAAAAGGCAGGATTACTGCTATAGGCACACTGGGGCCGTGAGGAAGTCAGCGCAGGACTGAGTACCATGCCACACCAAACCCACCGCTAGCTGTGCCAGCCATGGGCACATACCAAAGGAATCCCACCACTCTTCTCTTTAATTCTTGATTTAAAACCGGGATCCTGTGGTGAAGTAAACTCTACAGTGTCACCCTGTTCAATGGGATTTGACAGGGGGCAGGAGAACAGTCAATGAAGAGCCAGCTTGATTTCTATAGCTGCCATTTTAAAACAGTATGGAAATCATAGCCCTGAAATTACTTTGGTGAGTTGTGGAAGGCCAGTCATCAGAAAAGGGACTGTAATAGAGGTGCTAGGTAAGGACAACAAGCTACGAGATGCCATGAAGCCCACAGGTCAAACATTGATGTGATAGATTGAATTAGTATGTTTAACTTTAAAAGTAGGCTCTCATTTGCATATTGTTGATATTAGGATAAGATTTAGAGGACAAAAATCTCTACAAATCATTGTGCTGTTCTCTCTTTGTTAGCCTGGAGAGCTACAAGGCTGCTGGGGTTCAAAGGCAGGTATCATTTTGCATTCATCTTAATGAGTGCAGAGGTCACTCATATATTTTTAAGCCATTAACATCAGGGAAATAAGATTTTCCACATTAAAAAAAAAAAAACACAGGAGCCAGAGAGCTTGCAGACTCATTTTCTACATAATTCTGCATGGGACCTAGCTAGTACAAGGGTTAGCTTGATCACAAATATCAAAGTCAAGTACCTTGACTTTCATTTCATTTGATTCCTCTTCAAAATATTTTCTGACTTTCTGTTTTAAAACCAAAAATCTTTTTCCACCTCTTTCTGAATTTCATAGAATCTTATAAAATTGTTAAGGTTCGAAAGAAACTTTAAGATCATCAAGTCCAACTATCAAAGGAAAATAACATTCAAGATTTTTGGAAAAATTGACAGGCTGCTCCTGCATTCAGTGCCTGCCCTGATGCAAAATTAGCTCCATTGGGATTGTCCATCTTTGCCACTTTCGTGTTTGAAGAGCTGTCAGTAGAGCCTACAAGTGCTAGGAATTCTAAGGAACATGACCATAATCACAAATGTAAACCTACACCACTGTCAGATACTAAGATGCTGGGGCAGGAGCATTTATGAGCTTCTGTCAAAAGCTTTTAACTTGGCCAAACTTGGATGGATTTTTTTTCTCTTGAAACAGCACAGGGTCCCTCCTTGACATGTGTTCCTCTCATTCTCTTGTTTTGTCCATACAGTCTGCTCTGTGAGGCGTAGAAAATTTTTACCATAATTCTTGGTAAGTAGCTAGAATTGGCAGAGCTTTACAGATACACACACTTTAAAAATAAAATCCAAACTCAGCTATGTACTGGGCATGGAATATTTAAGCCCAAATGAGAAACAATTCTTGTCCCTTGTAAGAGAAGAGTGATGAGTAAGCACATTAATACATATTAATGTTACAAGCTTTGACATTAACCATTTCAGATTATGCTTTATCTGTTGTGTTCACTTACCTGTTATGAGATTGGTTAAGTGAAAAAGACAAATGAGATTTTATTCTTGGAGGGTTTACATCTTAACATCTGAAATGCAGGATGCTTTTGAAGAGTTATTAGTGCATACTGGAAAACAGTACAAAACACTGTATCAGTATCTTTGTAACTTCATATCAAATATTATTATTCTTGTAAAATAGTGATAGTAAGGTTTTCTTTCCTTAATTTTGGTTCACCATCATTAATAAAACGTATGTAGGTCAAACTAGATTTTCATTGACAGTTGTATAACCTTACAGAGTTGCTACTGGCTAAAAATAACTAATTATCCTCCCAGCCTTTTTTTTTTTTTTTTTTAATTAATGAAGATGTAGGAAAAAGCAAGTTTTCAGCATATTCTTGGCTGGACCCTTAGAGATGACAAGATAAAAGTAGCAAAAACTCTTGCATTAGTAAAGGAGACTATTAATCTACCAGGCCACAGAATTTATCAAATGGGTGAGCTGAATATAAAGGTGAAATAAAGATGAAGTATCAGATACTCTGAACCATGGTATTGCTATTGATTGGTGCTGCCGGAAATGGCTGCACCAAATGGTGCAAAGGTAGTGGAGATGGTGAATAATTAGACATTAATAAGGTACAATTTCTTTGTGTTTTAGAAGTGATAGCACAGAGGCAAAGGCCAGGAATCAGCCAGAAGTACTGCACTGGCTGTATTTTTCTGTGTAGGTCAATCAATAATTTTTTTCCTAACACGGTCTCCAGAGGTAATCCTGCTGGTCTGCACAGCCCACTGTGCATAGTGACAGTGAGTCTCAAAAGGGCCAATGCACCTTGGGCCGATGTCAGTTCTCCAGATTTTTGTGCTGCTCAGAGAACATGGCTTCTTATACAGCCTGTCCAATCAAGAGGTTACAGAAACGCTCCCCATTACTGTTTAGGAGCTGAACTTTCTGCAGAAATGAAAACAGGATGTAAACTAGCACATGTTCCGCAGCACAAAATGTGCTTACACTAAAGATCCCCCGTGGGAGTGCACACAGTTTTGGGCCAGAGGGAAGCTTGATAGATGGAGCAGTTAGTTTCCCTTTCTCTTTCCAGTTTCTCTGTAGGAGGGCAAAGCTTTGAGTGGTCATCTATCATAGCAGATGCAGTGGGGAGGAAAGGAGATGTGGAAGAGATGTTTATTGTAAGAACTGACTGAAGATACATATTATCTCTAGCAGTATCCCATTTGCTGTATTCAAATATTTATTAACATTACAACTGAGCCACAGATGTTCAGTATAATGGTGGTGTAAGGAAATTAGCAGCTCAAGTCAATAATCTTTCAGTTCTCAAGTTTTAGGGAAATAAATAAAGGATAGTGGAGAATGAAGACAAAATTGGGTCAGTACAAAAGAGAGTACAGAAGCTGCACACAAGCAACACTCTAGCAATCTCATGCAGAGCAGGAAATTACCTTGAAGCTCTTGGGGCTCTTTCTGTTCCAGTGAAGTAATGGAAATGGACATGGAGAAGTATTTGACCTCCTTGACCTACAGGTGGCTTGAACCTTGCTAGTACTTCAGCTAGTGATCTAGTGACATGGAGCTCACAAAAAGATGGAGTAACATAGTCGTGGTTCAGAGAGAAAACAGACTTCTGCAGCAGGAAGGGAATTCAGTTCTTCAGGGGTGGCACTGAGGGTCAAGGAGGACATGGAAGGACAGAGAGAAAAGCACAACAGAAAAAGCAGAGCGCAGGTGTGAGTGTCCTGATGAAGGTAAAAGCAGCACTCTAGGTTCACATTAGAGAATCTACATGAGTAAACACACCAGTGAAAGAAATCTTACCAGATGCCCCACTGAAGGAGCAAAAGTCTTAATCAGAGCCTGAAAAAACTACAAAAAACAGAGCAGTCAAAAGTGATGGGTTGGCATGTGTGAAATCTTGAATTGTTCCTTCATTTCCCACCCTCTTCAGTCAGATTCCTTTTCTTCTGGTTTTGTTTGCCCTCTCTCCCCTTCCAGTACCATTTGTGGTCACAAATGATTTGTCACATTTCCTTAGTATCGAATCTCTCATGACCTGATCTTCTTTCAATCTTGCAGCTGAGAAACAATAACATAGTAGGATATAATATTACATGTGGCAGGGGCGGCTCTTGTCATGGTTTGGGAGGTGTGGGGGGTTTTGTGGACTTGAATTTTTTTTTTTTTTTTTTTATATGAAGATTATCCTATCTCACATTAGTTCTGCTTGGTCCAAACCAAAATATTCAGCACTAGATAGTGGCCTGATCTGAAAACTGATGCATACAATTGACTTTTGATTCAGTCTCAGTGTAAATGAGTAGAACCAGCTTCTCTCCAGAGATGTATATTTACATCATTAGCATCTAGACAAGCCAGCTGAGATCAGCTCACTGTGTCTCTAAATACTATGCTCTATATAAAGCAAGACTGTAAAACCTTTGCAATATGAAGAGTAAAGATGATCAGCCCTTAATTAACAGTCTGCTGGGGAGTAGGGTGCAAGTTGGAAATCTGAAATAAGAGAAAGCAAGTCTTTGTTCGCAGACTGGCTGAACTGTGGTTTCAGCACACTATAAAATTGTGATCTTTCACAAACCGTTGTCTGCCAAATGAGTCACAGTAATATCTACATGGACACTTTTTATCTAGCCATGTAGTGAGGTAATGCAGCTTAGACAGAGTCTGTGTGAAAAAACCCCATACTGCGTCTTTGGTAGAAATCTGCTTCCATGTAGAAACACCGATAGCATTGAGGAAACTGAACTGATGACAAATCATTTCATCGACTCTTCAAAGTAAAATTCAAATGAGAGCAGAAAGTCTTAGAGCATTAGGGAAATAAATTCAGTGTTTTTCACTGAAACATGGGACATGTTGTGGCAGCACCTCAAGCATGAGCCTGGAAGCTTCCAGGAAGCTTAGGGTCAGAAGATGTGAAAGTCATCTTTCAAGTTGAAAACTCTTAACTAGGTGAAATTCATTTCACTGCTTCTCTCTCTAGTGTACAAGGAACATACCATTTTACACTCCATGATACAAATTTGGGGCCTTTAGAGAAATGGAGTGCGCAAGGGACTGGGTAGTGAAAATCCAGCACATTTAGTTGGGGAACAGGTGGGTAGAAACGGGAGTCCATAGGCTTTGAAGACTTCCATGCATCCTTCCATTTTATGCAGATAAATAATCTTGTTTACTTCACTGAGTACCTCATACATAAAGCTCTGTAAGTCTGAGTGTGCAAGTAAAATGCCTTCTGCTGATCCTGCAGGGACTGTGTGCCCCTGTTGTAGAGCAAAGCTGCCTGCAAGCCTGTATTACTGCCTTTAATCCTCTGTGTACATGTGCATTGTTACGTGACAGTGTTGCATCCCTGTAAGCATTCCAAAGCATTAATCCACTTCTGAGAACACTTTATTGCTGACCTGGTGGTAAGCACACAGAAATGTGGAGAAATGAGCTGTTGATCTACAGGTCAAAAGATTTAATAAACAGGAATTTTCACAGTCAAGTTGCTATAAATATTGTGGGTCTTCAGTAACAGCAGATTGATCTTACTCTGGTGTGAAACCTAACCGCAGTGTATTTTAAAATATCATGAAGCACTATCGGCAGTAATTCTTGCTAAAGTTGCACTGGAAGAGGTGAATACAGTTTAGTAATTGGGCCTTTACTTGAAATGTAAACATATGATTTAACAGATTGCTGGAACAGATTATACACATAAATAAACCTGGATCATGTTACTTCTTTAGAATATTAACTGTGGTTAACAAATGCTGCATGAAGAAAAAGAAATTGCCTGGGATCCCACTGTCAGCATTTTAAAATGCATTCACTACTGATCTCATGACACGCATACAACTAACCCCAGCTGGACCTGGGGTTCTCAATTGTGTTGGCATCCTGATTGTTCAAAACTGAATTCCAGGCCCATCTCCCTGCTGCTGCCATGCCATAAAAGAACAGTTTTTATATTACACTTCTAAAGCATTTGTCATCCTCTAGATGTTAAAGAATTTTAGCAAGTGATGTGTTAGTTTAGGATGTCGGAATGAATAAGGTATGAGCTTGGAAAGATAATAAACTTTAAAATGCCTTCTAGCTTTTCAACTCCAAAGGACTTAGAGCAAGGAAGCAACAACTATCACATCCTGTTTTGTTACTTAGTCATGTCAAGTGCCGGTAGCCATTACCATTCCTTCAGCCTTTCTGTCCATGTTCCCAGTTGTTCTCATTATTAATTAAGCCAAACATGCTGTCTCTATTTAGAACCTTTGTAGTTATAATTCAGCTCTTAATACAGATACTTAATCATACCTTCTTGAAATTCATCTCTCCCCTGGAAACAGCACTGGTAACCAGACTTCTCTTTTCCTTTTTGCTCTTCTCTCTTTTTGTATTTCTTATATATAAATAGTTTTGGTTTGTTTTATAAATAGCAATACTTTATGGATATGGGCTGAAAAGTAAAAGTAATTTTAAGTGTCAGGCAGAAGAATATAATTCAAGTAACTGAATTTATAAATTTAACTAGTGAGGCATTGCAAGGGTTGTTTGGGTTTTCGGGAGATTTTGTTGTTGTTGTAAGTATTAAAATGCTCCATACTATTTGGTTCATTTCTGCTTCACAGATAATGTTTCATCAAGAAAACCTAAGAGATCAGATAGTTTACAAAAGTATAATTTAGAATTGCTCACTATCTCTAAATAAAAGCAAAGTGGGAAACTCAAAGGCGCTAGTTTTTAAATTAGCTACCTGAGCCATGAGATCTAGCAAAGCTTCCAAAAAATGAAAAGTATGTTTAATCTGGTAATGACTTTTTGATCTCATACTACCAAAGCAACATAATTAGGGCTGATTTTTGGAAAGCTTCTCTCTGAAATCCACTTAACTTTACTCTCAATAACATGCAAAAATTCTCTCTCAAACCTCTATAGCAAAAATTTAAGGCTGAGATTTTTGAGTCCAGTAAAGCCCCGGTGCCCAGTGCCTTCTGAATTCTAGTTAAAACAAATGGCCTTTCACAAAAGGCCCAGCCCAACATGTTGTTTTCCAGTAGTTTCAATTAAAGACACGTTTGACTTTACTGTGAATGTAACTGCAATGACAGGAACTCTGATGTTTAAAATAGAACCCAATATCTTAGGTATTTGTCAGCATTGCATCTTCCTTGACACCTTGATGTTCCTCTTCTCCTTCCCTCGTGCTGCAGTTCTTGTAAAGAGCCAGAAGGATCCATGCAGAGAGTGGCACCTCCAGCCTATGGCCCATCTCCCTGCAAGTGAGGTTATTAAGCTCTTCTCAAGCCACACTGAACTTGGCAGGGAGCGACTGTTCCATATTCAGGATCAGAAAATCTCACATGGTGCCATTCTTCTATCTAGGCCTGCTTAGGGTTGGAGTTTTTTGTTTGGGATGGGTTTTTGCACTCAGCTTGGCAGTCGGGGTGAGTTATTGGTACCGCAGAGAATGGACAACCATGGTTAGGCAGTGTTTGAACACCTCAGTCACGTCATTAACTCACATCCTTAACTTGCTTTCCTAGTTGGTGTGGAGCAAAGGTTTCCTTTGTACTCTTTATCCAGCCTCTGTTTTGGAGTTACTGTGTGATGCTGCAGCTGTGGTGTTGATGCCTTTTACATCGTAACTCATTCTGCCAGTGAGGGGGTCCCATTCTTAGTTATTCTATGGTGGTTTCTTGGGGCTGGTTTCCTTTTTTTTTCCTTTATGGTGCTGGCTTGCTCTCAGCTTCGTTTGTGGCCTGTAATTACCCGTAGGTTTTCAGTAGCTTTATTTGGACCTACAGTTAGCTTGGACTCTTAGCATCATAATTCAAAATATTCTATCCTTAGCTCTCCTAATAGCTTCTCATTAATGAGTTCATATATATGTCATGCAATAAGTATACATAATGGATATTGTGTAAAGCAGGCAATATAGCCACTCACAGCTTCTTCTAGACTCTCCAATGAAAATAGTTTTATTCTTTCTCATTTTGGGTGTGTGGTTTGGAGGTTTTGAGTTGGGCTTTTGCTTTCAGATGTGTTTCAGTTCTGTTTGATTGGGGTTTCTTTAATGATCCTGATAATCTGTTGTTTTGAAATCCAGATGATGCTGGTACATGTGACAACCACTGAATGTTAGTGAAGTTATTTCTGTGTTCTTTACTTCCTTTCAGTTTAACATCACTATAAGCTTGTCGTTTTCCCACTTATGATCATTGACATAGAGAGTTAATGCAATGCCTTTGTATTTTCAATATTGTTCTTGGGTCCAACTCGCAGGTACTTTCCGCATGGTTAATGGTGCCCAGTTCTAAGCTGAATGCTTATCTTCAGCCCATCATGTGGGGCAACTGTTTTGAATGGTCAAGCTCTCTGCATCACAAGAAATCCATGTGCATGTTTGTGTGTGGCCATCACTTGTTGTTTGCTGTCTGGCAAACATATCCATATGCTGTATTCCATAAGTTTTTATATTTAAGCATTCTACATAAAATTCTCAGCTAACAATGGTCATGAGCTGCAGAGCTCCAATCCATAGCTAAGATCAGCACATCTCAAAGCCGAAGAGTTACTGATTTTGTTTGGGCCCATGTCAAAAAAGTCCATGCTATCAGAAGTTTTCCACCTTTTTTCTGCTGCCACTCCCCCAGAGCATTTACAGTATTTGCTTACCTTAGGGCTCAGGAGAGAAGCAGTCTTTCCAGCCAAGCTGCTGTGTTAGCCTTTAATCAGTTGCTGGGAGGAGCCAAAGTTAAAACTTTTACTTTTTTCCTAGATTGATGACTTCCTGGCTTCCCTTCATTCTTTGTTTCTTGCTTACAATCCCAAACGTGTGCTTTTGGATCCACTGAAAGGTACAAGGGGTTTTGGAGACCCGTGCAGAAAGGTTATTTCTTTTCAACTTCAGAGCTAAACAGAACAGCAAAGGCTAAGTAAGAGACTGCTTTTATCAAAATTTTACTAGTCTGTAGTGGTGAAAGTCTGAAAAAGCCTGATGGATTCTCTTTCTTTGAAGCTTTTTCCAAAAAGGTCCTTTCCAAAAGCACAGGATAACTTTGGAAACTGCAGACAAGCTTGCTAGAGCTCCATCCAGTCCGCAGCAGAGCTAGTACTCATTCTATCTTCTTTCTGTTTTGGACATGCTAGAAGGAGATTGAGAGCCTAAAGAAGTTGCATTTCTGCAGAACTGTCAGCAAAATTTTCTGTGCTCCAACAGAAAATTCTACTGCCTCTGAAACTGCTTCTTTGGGACCATGACACTGACTTAGCTCCAGCTGTTTTAGCATGACAGGCAAGACCTTCCTATTGACAGACATTTGGGCTTTATATAAGTAAAGGACATACTCCATAAAATAAAGATGATAATCATAAACTTAGGGAAGCAGCTGAGAGGGATAATAAAAGTTTTCTAAGTGAATGGAAGAAAACATCCTTTCCACTGGAAGATATTTTCTGTTTTTACCAGGATTCACCTATCTCTTCCCAATAATTAACCAGAATATCCACAATTAAATCCATTGCCTGCCCCATCCACTCTGTCCCCTCCATCCAGTCACAACCAAAGGCAGTGAGGAACAGCTATTAGGGTCAATCCTACAGAGCCACATTTGCTCAGCTACCCTGCCCTCAGCTCTAGTACCGCCCTCAGGATCTCTGCATTATGTTCCAGTATATAACGTAGACAGGTCATCAAATCATCACACTGCCTCATCTTAAAGGGAAGGCTTTTCCTGATTTAGGATCATTGATTGCTTTGTCCCAAAAGTTTCTTTCATAGGCTGGTCCCCTTTTTCCTAGCTTAAAAGTTGGAAATATTGTCAGGAATATATTCTTGCAGAGAAGAACAAGCTAAGGTCAGTGCCACTGAATCTAGGGACTTCCATAAACTTCTTATGAACACATGCAGTTTGCAGGACTGCTTTCTAATTCAGCTGGTTAAAGAGCATGCAAACCGATATATTATGCTTAAACTGTGTATATACATGAATGTAGATTTTAAGGGTTGAAAAGAGCCTAAAAGCTTCTTAAACTACACAAGTGTTTTAACTGGGCTTTACCAACTACTTTCACTTTGGACTTGGGCCCACTGTAACCACATTACAATTTCTTGGCATGAAACTACAGCTCTGATGGTTTAATTCTTCTATAAATGACTAACATTTCACTGAAAACTTTATTTAAGCACAGAAGAATAGATGACCTTCAAACAAACCATTTTTCAGTACCTGAGAACCTAGCTAGGAACAGTTCAGGAAGCACATGGGGCTGGGCATTGTACCATGAACACCATCCCTTCCTTTTATCCTGCCCCTCATGCCATCTTTAGGCCCTCTCTGATTAGTCTCACTGCAGGGAAGTATCTCCAGCTTTTTCTTTGTGAGAACAAAGGGCTTCACTACGTGTTTGCAAACCAGTTTACTTCTTGCAGCCTTTCAAAGTGGTTCACCAGCTGGTGGTTTTCTTGCCAAAAGGGAGGCTAAGCTCAGCTCTTGGGTTCCTGTTGACTTCCAGACTCACTGGGAACTGGATGCCCTCAGAGTTCTGAATAAAGCAAAAAGCTGCATCCTTGGTTACCAAACACTTGTTATCTACCATCGCCCTTTAGCTGCTCATTAGTAAAATAGCAAGTAGCTGTAATGCCTGGGGGGGGAATGCCCAATGTGGAAAACAAACATTTCCACATTTACATTAGCTGATTCCTTGCCCACAAAAGCCTAGGTTTCAACTACGCTGTTAGCATGGACTTTTGATGTTCATGTTGCTGCTTTCTGAATAGAAGTAAAATAGGCTTTGCACTACAGCGGGGAAATACGTGTCTGGTCCGGAGATGGAGGCAAATATAGTGGAAGTGACATCTTCCCAATTCGGAAAAGCCATTTTCTCCAAACTGTCAATAGCCTTGTACATTGGCGTCTTCGCTGTCAAAGAATTAACTGTTACAGGGACAGCTAGTGACTAGCAATCAGCGCAAACCACAGAGCTGCTGCATGAGAGGAGGTGGATATGGCATCTTCCTGTCCTTGAGAATCTGCTGAAGGCCTGGATTTCAGTGTGGTGCTGCTGCTGGGCATCAGAACTCTGCTTTGACTCCACTATATGCAATGAGTTCTTCAGTTACCTTCTTTCAATGCTAATCAGCCAAATTCAGATGCAATGCTGCTCAGTGAAGCAGCTCCAAGTATAGGCTCTGTGGAAATTACTTTGCCCTCAGAAGACAGTCCAGATTTTAATCAGACTGTGAATTAAAGCTACTGTGTGGCTTTAGGTGGCCATTGATAGTGACCTTGGCGGGAGACTGTTGCAACAGCTTGGGATCTGACTCAGGCTCAGTTCTTCACCTGGTGGGCATCCACATGAAAAAACAGGGAACACTTCCTATTTTGTGATCCTTCAACACCAGGCTACCTGGTTGTGAAATGCAGAGGTACACAAGGCAAAAGCTGCACTTGATAATAAGTATATTAACTATTAAATGCACACCCTGCAGCATGATGTTCTTTCCAATAAAACAGGCAGCAACAAAACCAGATTGCACTGGATAGGGAGTGTTCAACAGCCCAAACTGGATTTTGGCAGGATGAACATTACACACAGCAACACGCCCCCTCTTGCCAAAAAAAAAAAAATTGTTAATGACCCTATATAATCAGAGCTTTGATGTTGATTCCAAGGAACCTCAAGCCAATAGTTTAAAACTCTAGAGCAGGCACAGGCATTGGTTTAATAATGGCATAGAATAAGCTTAAAGGTGCTGTCTGCTGCTAGTTCTCCCACTCTGCTTAGCCTATGCCTACCTACTTAATCTACAAAATCTAAGAGGCTGTTTGGTTTTTATCGATCACCAAAGACCATTAGGGTTTTTTAATGCATTCTAAAACAGATGATCGCTCTCCATTCTCCAACAGAGGATGTCCCATGGCAAGTCCTAGCCATCACTCCCCTTTGCTTCCTAAGCAAATCTGAAATGATTACAATGAAGTTTGCTTTGGTATTAACTTCCTTAATGGATAGCTCTGTTTGGAGCACTTATTCTTTCAGTGACACATTACAGGTCAAATTCTAAATGTTCCAAATCCTACCTTATGAAAACAAATTAATTCTCTTGCTGCTTCTTGTGTGAGAGTGTGTAGAAACTGGAGATTCTCTGACTATCCTCCAGACAGATAAGAAATGGCTTCTAGGACAGACTGTATTTTTAGGGTATGTGGGGTTTTGTTAAACAGCCTTCACAGAAGGCAGCTGCCAAATGCAAGGTGACTTATAAGGGCAACTGAGTGACAGCAAGGAAGGGAAAGATTCAACAAGTCGAGGCATTGAAACGCCTGGGATTACAGTAAAAGTTAAGTACTGTGTGTCCTCAGTATTCAGGCCTTAGGTAACAGCTTTGCTTTTGCTGCAAAGGATTCCATCCACAGCTCCTGTTTTTTCTTCCTGAGCGTTTGAAATATGCTTGTATCTCGAGTCTGGTTTGTGTTGTGTTTCAGAAAAAGGGCTGTATCAAGGGAGATCTAAAAAAGTATAAAATCAGGCCACTGCTTATGTTTATTATGTAAGAGGCAACTTGGGCATTTCTTTGCTGGAATCCACCCTCATTAGATAGTGATGTTTTCCCAAATTACTTTGGCAGCTGTAGGTGTATCTTTAACAGAAGATGTGTCTATTTTTGCTCTCCCTGCACTCACATCTGTTTCTTTCTTATCAGCAAATATCTATTCATTGGTCCTACCTAACTCTTTTACATTGATCTGCATTAAACTGTGTGGCACTCATTAACTCAGGGTTTATACATAAGTTAAAGTCTTCTGTATCTCCTGTAGCAGTGTTACTCTTTCTGCTTATTGCATCACCTAAAAATAAAATTACATTTCATTTGTAGCAGATAACCAAATTCCTATCCCTTAACTATTTCTGTGTTCAATCAGTCAAGTTTTGCAATTAGATTGTGTTTGAAGTCCCATGAATTTGACAGAGTATTTGTATTCAGAACATTCTCTTTCCAAATTTGACGGGGGTGGGTTTTTTTGTTTGTTCTTTATGCAAGAAATAAAATGTTTCTGACTCTTTTCTAAGAACTTAGAGAATTATTTAGAAAATTATTTAGAAAACCCACAGGTCTACAAGCCTGGACGGTATTAGCCTTATCCTTTAATAAAAGCCCAGCATCTAGAAGACAGTTCATCTTTAGATATGACTTTTTAGTAAGCTACTTGCTATTGTTTTCTGTCCTAGAAATCGACTTTAAAGATAATCTTTGAGCAGTTCTGCTAACTGCTCTGTAATCATAATGATTTTTTACTTCTTGGAGTCCTAAAATATTCTCTGTGTAGGTATGTTTAGATTGTTTTTTCACATAATTTAAAAATCCTTCCACACATAATTTCTTGTAATAACATAAGATGTTCATGGCAAAACATTATATTATTCACAGAATGCATTAGTGCAAAAATGAAAGGTAACCTTGATCATCTAAATTAGCTTTTGAAAATTAATGCTGATCCGTAATCTTTGCCCAGGAGAAATGTAATAAGCCTTCACAAAAAGTTGCATCAGATTTCTAGCATTTTATCTAAGTATGTAACTCTACTCCAGCTAAATGATTTAATATTTAGCAGTCAAATATGGGTTTGTAATGGGGAGCATTTAATTTGTTTCAGTTACCTGTACAAATAATTGTAATCTCCAGATCAGCTGCCCTGGTTTGAATAATGTGCATATTTAGTACAGCAAAATGCATGTGTCTGAATCTAGCTTGCAGTGTTGAAGCAGCTTATTAAGGCAGACAGATATTTGATGGATATTTAGTATCTCAGATATGTTTATCATAGTAATTCTATTATGTTTATCATGTTAATTTCATTTAGTTAAATGTGCAGTTTTTCCAGCAGACATACAAAGAATATTAGTATCACGTCTGAGCAAAGTACCTGTTATTAGTTCCTGTGAAAACTGACGTAAAAGCAACAGGAAAGAAATTATCTTTCTTAATTCTTTGGTAGTTGATGTTCTATTGTCTGATGTGATAAAAAAAAAGGAAATAATTTACTGCTACTATAATCTAATTTCTGTAGCACAGAAATTACCTCACAATTACATAACCATGTCCTTTGCACACTTTGGTGCCCTTTGTTTGTAAATCATCTCAGGGGAATCCACTGAGCCACTACTGGCAGTCAGCGGCAGGAATTTTACGTAGCTTTCGTGACAAGCTTTTTCCCAAAAGTGCCCTGTTTCATGGTCAGTTCCTGGTAGCAGCATCATGTAAACATCCTCCACATGTTTTAGACCTCCTTCTCCATAAAATGTTGGCCCAGTAGCCTTCTGTGGCACTGCTGTGGATGGAAAGGCTTAGGAAATGTTTTACCTCTATTAGAGTAAAATCTCTAGTCTCTTTTCCTTCCCTATGAAGACAGAGTCCAGTCATCTCCAGGACAGGCAGTAAGTATAGTGGGATATTTAATTTCTTTCTGTTATCCTTGCTGAGCAGACAATTAAATGGTGATACATAATAAACTTCTACAGAAATCTTAAGAAAGCTGCAGCTGCAGAATAATATTTGAGTTTGCTCCAAAAACCTTAACTCTAAGGATGTCAGCGCAAACCCAAGGATTAAAAATTTGCTTACTTTATTAAATCAGGAGTTACAAGAAATCAAGTAGCTTGTCCTGTCCCACAGACTGTGAAATATCAGGGAGAGCAGAGAGAGAGAAGTAATCCTTCTGTTTGTGAAGAGAAGCAATAAACATGGAAATACAGGCTCATACTTTTAGATTAAAATTTATTGTGGGCATAAAATACCCTTCCAGGCAATTGGGTCACGAGTGGGAAACATGCTATCAGATGTAATAATGATACATGGAGCATCTCTTGTATGAATTCAAAAGTGCTGTAAGTTTTGCAACATCTTCAGTCGGGAGAGCTGGGTGTTAAAGCTCTAAGCAGAGCTTTATGGCATGCTGTGAAAGCCTGCTGCACACTAAATGCACTCAGCAGCTGGATGAACAGCACGTGGCTGGCCACCAGTGTGTGCCATTCACTTTGTAAATAGGAAATTTGATAAGTAAAAACCTGCTGGATGACTGGCAAAAAAGAGTGTAGGCAGGTATGGAATAATAAGACTATAGCTGGATCAGCTATATGTGTGAGAGCAGTAATGAACGAGAGAAATATGCTGTTTGTGGGTTCATCACCAGCCTTTAATGACACACCATGGCGATTTTCCCATCATTCATGTATACAGTGTTAATGGCATATTCTCAGAAGCAGCTCCAAAAGAAACAACTAAATTACATCACTTCCTCTTGAATAGCACTTTAGGGTTGGTTTAGACATTAAACAGATTAATAGTAAGGTAAAAGTGGTAGAGCAAAAGGTTACATAGCTGTCCAAATGGATTCACCAAACACCTGCATTTAAAAAGGATTATCATACATTTGTTATATTCTGATCAGGCAAGGAATGTTTTTAAGTGTGCATAAAAGTGGGGGTTTGGGTTGGTTGTTTTTTTTTTAATTTAAGTTAAGAAATATGTTTTATAATTGAAAATTTAATTTGGCAGTGATGGATCATCTGTAGCTAAAATCAAGCAAGAGTTAGGGCTGCCACCTCAAGTTAGACACCAAATCCATGGGTGGCAAGATCATAGTGTCCCTCAAAATGGAGGGAAAGGGTTCAGGGAGCAGAAGCGATAGCCTTCACAAATGCACTTCTACAAAACGCTGCAGCGTTTGATTTCATGTAAGGTCTGATCCTGGATAAACTGCAGGTAAACTGAGTTATGCAATTAAATCAGACTGGCAGGTTGCATATGCACATGAAATATCAGGTTGCATGACAAGCTGTGTGAAAAAGCAATCAGACTGGGTCTTGAATTGCTCAAAAAGAAAGGCTGTTTTACATCACAGCAGGTTCAAACTTTAGTTAGGCTTCTGGAGCACCATTAGCATAATCTGATTACTGTCTAGGGAGGTGATGGCTGCTCCTGGATAGGCCTAAAGGAAATGAACATTTTGAAAGCATAAAGGAGTGCTCAGTGGGAGGAAGGAGGAATTCTGAAGTTATTTGGGACTGAATGAATATTACTAAATAATCAATCCTGATAAATTTTAAGATGTGTCTTGCCTGTTCAGATTTCTTCTTAAGGTTTCAAGTACTGCTTAACCTTTCACTCTATCAAACTTATTCTTTTAAAGTCATTGCACTTGTTCAATTAACCAAACTTCTCCATGACTTTTTCAATAATCACTTTTAGTGTCTGTCAGTTCCCTTTTCCTTTTCACTTCATATTTGCATTTTTAAAATCTCTTCCTATATATCCAATTTACACCCTCATTTTTATTTCAAAATCTCTTTGCCTTTAGGATTTCTTATTTGCCTTTATGATTTCTTACTTGGTCCAAGAGATGTGTTGGGCGGGGGATGAAGGAGGAAAGGTGCTGTTGGTTTGGGTTTTTTTAGTATTTCTGATTATTATCTTCTCCCACATAATTTGGTATATTCCCATTATTCTCTCTAACTAATTCCATTAAGGTCCCATTTCAACACTAATATCTCATTCCAGGTGTTAAAGGAGCACTGACCATTAAATTCTTTCAAAGGAAAGGCATGAGTTTTACTCCTTCCTTCTAAAGGAAATTATGATTTGCTGGCAAAAAGCCAGGGTGAAAGTGACTGTCAAAAATTCTATATTGCATTTCCAGTTGTGCATCTCTCCTGGTGTATAATTTATTGGTATTTTCTTGTGCTTCTAATTTCAATCTCCAAGCTTAGCCATTGCAATGCTCGTCTTAATTCTTGATAGCATAGTTTAATTATTTGCATTCACTTACAAATCTTGTTCCTCAGACCAGTAGAAATTATATTGCTAATTAAGTGTGTCTAACTGTGAAAAACTAAGTGGGCTTTTAGGTCCATACAGGAAAACTACTAAAAATCACTTGAATTTTAAAACTGTTAGAGAGTTTGCCATTGCTTAGGTAATTCTCTATTGCTAAAGCAACTTCTTAGACTTTTTTCCCAGAGATGTAACAGTGAGAGAAATCTAGGATCTGCAATCTTAATCTACTCAAAGCCCAAATGTTGGGAAGAGGGACTTATGAATGACCTAGGTCAGCAATGCCTTTTGAATTTTCCCTAAAATACTGCTTCAACACATCAGCCATCCACCTTTGCAAAGGGGAAGGTGAGGGCAGAAAGCTTTTTGGCACTGTCAATTCCTTTAGGCATCTGACTCAAGTGGCACTTGTATATTGCAGATTAGGTTCCATTTTCCATTTCAGGTCAAGCCTTTTATTTTCTTCTATTAAAGCACTGAACATATAATTATGTGCGTTTTCCACCTCTTTAATTTTGTCTGAAACTGATTCTGACCCTTTGATTTTAATTACCCTGCGAATGATCTTGAACTACATTTTAAAACCCTTTGTGAAGCAGATCCGTGTTGTACATCTTAATTCTATTTTTCAATTTAAGGATTTCTGCTGTCCAGTCTTGAGATAGATTTGAACGGCATCCTGAAATTGAGGTTTGTAGTTAACACACCCCCTCACACCTCCCACCCCCACCAAGCCTTTTTCTAAAGCAGAATCTTCAATTAGTAAGAGTGCAGTTCCAATTCAGATGTGGCACAGCTAGTAGAAAGTTATCCCTTCAATCCTCTCGGGAGAGAACTGAGGGCAAGGCAGTGCATCTGGTTAGGAACATTAGTTGTTCACTTGGTGCCTTTCTTTTATTCTGACTTTCAAACCTGTACCCATCAGTAGAAACAAATGGGGCTCAAAAGAGCAATTCGATTAGCAGAATTTCAAAACTGATGGCTTTTTGTTACTGTATCTGTCTTGTCTTGGCCAAGAAAAATCATTATTGTAATTCCATCTGGATAAAGGATGCTTACCACCTCCTCAACAATTTGTTCACTGTTATCTCTATTGATATACACTCCCATACCCTTCTCCGGTCTCTTATCACTCGTTGCTAACTCTGAGGAAAACAGCAAGAGGCAGGACCGAGGAGAGAGTGAAATTAGCCCAATTTCACACACCACCTCCAGGAAATCTGCACCTGAATAAAAGTTGTCAGTAGCCAGAAGGGATAATAGAAGAAAAACTATAGCTCAAGAGAAGCAAATCTCTGGCTGACTCCTCAGATGAAGGACATTAAAGGCATTCCCTGCAATGCTGTTCTAAGTCCATTCCCTCTTACTGCAGACCTAATGCTACTCAATCTGTACAGTTTTGGCATAATTATTGGCTTAACCTTAAACCATCCTCTCTCTCAGAAAAGAAGAAAGTGCCTTGCCTCTGCACAGATGAGGTGTCAGCTCTCTGCAGTAAAGCACTACTCCTGTTACTGCAAGGAGAAACCTCATGCACATAGTGGAATTAAGCTGGTCTAAAAATACATCCAGCATCTTCTCTTTAACAGAGAATGAGAGATCACCTCTGGGATTAAAAATGCAGCTTTACTGCCTGAAAGGGCTTTTCTTGTTCCTGTATTTCATTCTGTGTCCAAAAATTCACCTGAAAAACTCTAAACTTAGAGCTGATTGTATGAATAAATGTTCTGAATAAGGAAATAGAAGAAAATATCATCATTAATTTTAGCTACAATGAGGAATCCTTAAACAAACCAGTTACTCCCACAACAGATATCACACTCTGGAAAGAACATGGTAATTTATGCTTAACAATACAAAGCACAATGCATGTATCTTACAGATTTATACCAGGTAATTTATGAAGCTATAATTTATTTTCAGCTTATTGATCATTACAATCATCTGATAAACCCCCAACCTTCTAATAAAAAACAACCTGATCATAAGAGAAGTGTCAACCACTGGAGACAGAGGCTATGAACAAGCTGAGTGCTGTGTACCTAATTAGGTTTGGCTGAGCTGACTGCACTCTGAACATATCTTTCTGTGCTTCAGCTCCATCCTCGGGGCACAGCTAGTTTTCTAGTCCCACTTTGCTGCCTTAATCCAGTAAAATTCCACCTCTGACCTCAATAAGTATTTTATTTTCTTAATTGCAAGATGCTTTCTTCATTCTTCTGCAAGACTACTTACCCTGATTCCATCTCTGCATTACATGTTTTTAGATTTGGGCATATCGATGAAGATACATATATAGATATATATTAAGACAGAGATATAGCTAGAGGTAGATATATATATGTGAACATATGACATACATATGATTATATCATGTGAACACAAGCAAAAGAAGGTAAAGCAAAGAGGCAAGGCATCAAGGTAGACAGTACATGATTTCTGGAACAGCTATGCTGAATACTTTTCTGCAACAGCTTCTGGCAGTTGGAAGCAATCAAACACAAACACCTTGCTGCTTACAACAAAATTAATCCAGAAATTTTCTGTGATGGCTTAGAGAAACTAAAAACTAAAACAGTTTTCATGGAGGAGTGAGAGGGAAGGAAACCCTTCTTCCTGTGCAAAGATTCTATGTGAAATAAAGCAAGCCATGACCCTTAATGTTAGCTGAGCATTACTGCTTCACTGTGGATGTAAGGTTTATCTTTTATATTTTTCTCTGCCATTGTCATCCAAAAAATCTCTCTTGAAACTGAACCTTGAGAAACAAAACGAACGTTGAAGTTTATTTCAAGAGCTAACTGAAGTAAGCATATTGATTTTAGTAGATTTTGCATCAGCTCCTTGGTATACATTTCTCATTCAGCCATGTAATACTTGGAATAACATTTCTCTGCTTAGTAGAGGGTCCTAAAAGTTGCTATCAAATAGAGAAGTAAACACTATCATCTTGGTCCATACTGAATTCAGTGTGCATGCAGCATTTCTTTAAAAAAGCAGAATAGTTATGTTGTTATGGTGGTTGTTATGGTGTCACACACCTGGAAGAAATCAAGGTCTTTTGGGTAGTGTTTTTTTTAATGTGTATGCAGCATACATAAAGAAACAAACATGGCTTTCAAAGTGCCTGACTTCTAGCATGTAGGATTTTTCTGGAAATGGCAGAATTTGCTAAATATCTAAATGCTTAGTAGTCTCACAGCCGAAAAGATTCATCTCCCCCTTCCCCTACTGCGCCATTCACACACACACACACACACACCAGCCTGGTGTCATGCCATGCTCTACCTTACATAACAAACTTGGTGTGTGCTCACAAGCACATTTTTCAGTAATGATTGTGACAGGCAAAGGACATGATTCAGCAAGACTAAAGCATGTGCCTCGCTAGTAGTACATTTACATTCCTATTGATTTGAAAGGAGCTACTAAACAACTGAGTGAGGTAAATACTTGCCTGTGTAAAGCCAGCAAAATTATTTAAAGTCTTGGATTAGAGGCTGATAAAGGATAAAGTACCAGGTTCCTTTATAAACTTGTTTTATCATCATTTTCAGGGAAAAAATTAAACCAAGCGGACTTCCTTTGGGCTCATTAGGTGACTACTGAAAATTATTGTTTCAGGGTAATAGAAACCTTTAGAAATCTTTTTTCCATATTCTCTTGGAACTTCACCAGCCACAAGCACAATGGGGGGCGGAGGGAGGAAAGTCTTACATCCCATTGTCTCCACAGGACTCCCTGTTCCCTACTGACCACCAGTGTCAATTGTTCCGAACAGCTTTGTCTTTCTGCCAAAGATAATGTACATGTTTGCAGTGGATGGGTAAAGATGAAAACCGTGTCACTCGCATATGGCTTGCTTGCTTTTTAGGTATTTCGCTAATCATTCCTTCCCTGTAGTTTGTGGATTCTTTGCAGTACTTAAGACTAAATTGTACTAAATCCTAGCTTCAGACATCTCAACAAAGTAGTAGAGCTATAGGTATCAAAATGGTGTACATCACTTATATATGTATATATTTTTTAAAAGAGCAATGTGGAAATAAGTTCTCTAAAAAAGCTCTGCCTGTCAGCTTTTTTTGGTGGGAGGCTTCTGGTGGGTGGTTTTGCTCCTCCTAGAACAGGACAAAGTGAAACTAAAGGAAAAAATTTCTGCCTCCTTTCCAAACTTATCTTAACAACATGATTTTTTCCGAAAACAGAAGAGAGTTCAAGACCATAAAAATATTATTGCTAAATTTTAATCCCCTGAAAATAAGGTCAGACTAAAGCAAACAAAAACCATTGAGAAGTTGTTTTTATTAAGGTATTAACTTCAGTGGTGCTGTGAAAGGCTGCTCCAGTATAGGTTCACCATGCAAATATCAAACGGGAAAGTGCTCTCAAGCTGTTTCTTCCTGCATAGTTATTGAAGGATAAAACTTAATTCTGGGAAGATTATTCCTCACCAGTATCTCAGGAAGCAAATGCATATATATATATATAGTATGTCCTCTGTGTCACCAGGGCTTGGCTGGGTAAGAGAGACACTGTGTGACAGCAGTCAGTGGTGAGAGACTTCAAGGGCCTGCAGTGAGAATGATGGGGCAGTGAGGAAGAAGGACTTTTACCTTAAGTCTTATATTTGGGCCCTTACCAGCAACAGATTTTTCTTATTCATTCCTCTGTACTTGTTACTATTCAGTTACAATTCCACCTTGGCAAGCCTGCCACAGAGGAACCATCTGCACTGGTTTAGGTGTTTCCTGTCCTTCAAAAAAAACTTCAAATGACCTTGCACCCGGCCTTGTTGAGCCTCATGAAGTTCGCACGGGCCAACCTCTCCCACCCGTCCATGTCCCTCTGGATGGCATCCCTTCCCTCTAACATGTCAACTGCACCACACAGCTTGGTGGTGCTGGCAAGTTTGCTAAGGGTGCACTCAATCCCACTGTCCGTGCTGCTGCGGTTAAAAAGTGCCAATCCCAACACCAGCCCGTGAGGAATATCCCTCATCACGGATGTCCAACTGGACACTGAGCTGTTGACGCTGAGTGTGACCATCTAACCAATCCATTATCCACCAAGTGATCCATCCACCAAATCCGTGTCTTCCCACTTTGGAGACAAGGGCGTCATGAGGGACAGCGTCAAGAGCTTTGCACAACTCCAGGCAGATGAGGGCATTTGCTCTTCTCTTGTCCATCAACAATTGTGACCCCATCACAGCAAGCACCTCATTTGTCAGGCATGAGTTGCCCTTAGTGAAGCCATGCCATCAAGCTGTCATCACTCTCCTCATTTTCCCTATGCCTTAGCATGGTTTTCAGGAGAATCTGCTCCATGATCTTGCTCAGGCACTCAGATGAGACCGACTGACCTGTAGATTATGTTCTTTTGAAGAATACACTGTCTGGAAAGGACATGGAAATCCTGTCCCCAGAAGAAACAGAACTGCTGTCCTGGTTTTCTACAAATGGATACCAGAATGTCTCTTTGGGGCCTCTGCCCAGGCAAGACTGTACACTTAAGTCATGTTAGGAAAAAGAAGGTTGGTTGCTTTCACAGAATCTTGAAAATACAAACTGCCTTATAAAGACTGAATCGTCTCATGGTTAGTGGTAGTACAAGATTGATGGTTGGACTGAATGATCTCAAAGGCCTCTTCCAACCTTGATGATTCTATGATTCTGTAATCTCTGAAAAGCTTTCTGTGAGAAAGTTATTTTCACTGTATCTGTCAGACTTGAGGAAAGCAGATTTTCTGAGGACAAGAGAGCAGAGTTGCATGTTGTCTTTAGAAAGCATTATAACCTGTAATCCAAAATGGTTGGGTAACCTCACTGGTGGTGCCAGCCAAAGGGCTAAGCATGAGCCATAACAAGACAGAAAGCTCTGGGATATGTCAGGAAGACACAAGTGTTGTGGTGCAATGAATAGACAGAGATGTTTGGGGGGCAATTCCATCTGCCTCTGCCAGATATTTGAAGCCCTGTTCTTTCCTCCTCACCCAGCTTTCTCAATGATTGCTGATCAGGTTATGTTAGAATGAAGGATTACTCTGTCCTTTGCCCTCAGGAGATCACTGATTTTTGAAATGACTGCAGTTTCTGTGCTGTTTTGCAGTACAACACAAGTGGCACTAAAAAATGGAAAGTGTTGCGGTAATATTGATCCACCCCACCCTCCCCTGAAAAGAAATCACTTTTTTCTATGTTTTAGATTACAATTAAACTACCGGCAATAATGTATGAAAAACTGTCTACTGCTGCTTGGCGGTCCACAGTAACTGGGGCTTATACACTGCAAACCTCTCAGTGCTCAACAGTCAAAGGTTTTGTGCAGCAATTTCAAGTGTCCTCTTGTGAAAACAGCAGCTCTGGTTTTATAACTAGAGCACTACCATAATATTGTTTTTACTAGCTCAAGATTCAATTTCAATACAATAATAAATAACAAAACCCTGTTCAAACAGCTCTTTAAAAATACAGTAGTTTAAAAAAAAAACTGCACAGATAGCAACTCTTCCTGTTTAGGGAAATGACTAAAGGCCATGCAGTCTCTCCCTCCTGTAAATGAGGAAGAGGAGAAAGAGAGAAATGAC
The DNA here is from genome assembly GCA_013397895.1 of Origma solitaria. NCBI lineage: Eukaryota > Metazoa > Chordata > Aves > Passeriformes > Acanthizidae > Origma > Origma solitaria. The sequence goes on from VZRL01001509.1 coordinate 395,946, forward strand.
AAGGATCAGATACTGCTGTTCTGAATGATGGAGCTGACACTCGACATCGTGTAAGTGGCCTGATCTGATCTGTAATGTGTGCATGCTGCTCTCAAGGGGGTGCCTGCAGGACTTTCAGGCGCTGGCACATCATTTTCTCATTCACTGTTTTTAGAAGCTGCATAACCACGTCTATTATTTGTCTAATTAGTGATAGCTGTGATATTGTTAATACCTTCTGAGATAATGGGGCCCAAATTTGTATACTTCTCTGAGGGTAAGAAGAGCACATTACCTTAAAACCAAAGCCCCTTGGAACAACAGGAACAAATTCTTGTCATTCTTATGCTATGAATTTGACACATCCCGTAATACAAATAGTGTTATCCCAGAATTACACTGTCCAAACGAAGTACTTTTCTCATCTGAGATAAACTTGAGTAAAACTCTGTGGGCTGTTTCTGGATTGAGAATTTCGTAGAATTTGGCAATGAGCCAGCCCAACCCAGGTACATGTGAGCTGGAGAGCCCCAAGCAGTCTCTTTTCAAGTACCTGGCTTACCTAAAATATTCTCATTTCAAGCTTCCTTGCAAATCATAGTAAGTATTGACTTTAGTTTTAGCTTCTGTTTATCTTTAAGAAGCAGTGTCTTGAAGGACCTGTATACGATTTCCTTCTTTCCATTATGTGTATTGATTTGCCAAAGGATATTATGTTGTGCTTTGGAGACTTATTTTCAGAATTTTAGTAAACTGGAAATTTGACACATTATAGGCTTTCAACTTCAGATTGCACTTGCAATTAATCCAGTGGATTTCTCTCATATGTCTAACAATTAACAGAAAACTAATTTGAAAATGTAAATGAAATTATAGTGTTTACCCAGCTACAACTATATATATGAAACTGCCTGCAAAAAGCAGGGAAATGTGATTCTCTGAAGTAACTGCTGTTCAAAGTGAGGTTATGAGTCTATTAACTGTTTTAAGCTACTGGGTGTAGGTGACTATGTTAAGCGGCCTGACAGCCAGAAGCTACTGTGAGACTGCTTTCAGTGAGAGCCACCACCCAATCACTCGAATGGATGAACAGGGTGAAGCGCCTTCATGGGTATTTTTTTTTTTTCTACTGAGAAATACCTAAGAAACCTCAGCAGGAGAGAAAAACTCTTCAGAAATCATACAGATAGACTCTTCATATGTTTAGAGAAAGCTACCTGTTGGAGGCAGTTCCATAGTTGTTGAGAAACTGCACCATGATTAGATGAAAAAATAAGAATCAGTTCACTCACAAGTCTTTTAATTTTGCCCCTATCTGTCCAAAAGGCAGTAGTATTTGGGGGTTTTTTTCAATTAATTTATAGCCTTGAATTACATCACTGCATGCTTGTGGTCCATTTTGGTATACATTCAATAGCATAAATCTGTTATAAAGAACAAACTGCATTTGCTGTTCAACATTTTACTTTAAATATTCTTGGGATGCTCTGCTTAACCAAGAAAAGGCATGAACTCATGTTTTTCTTGGAGAAGTGCACAATAATTTCATTAGAGCTACCACAGAAGTTCATTCAAGTTTACCCTTTGAATATATATGGGAATGATTTTTTACTTATATTTATGAAGAGAGAGGTAAGAAATAAAAGGCAAGGTTATCCGAGAGGAATGGAAAGACACTAATAGTGCGAGTGAAATCAAGCATTTTCAAATGTAACTTTTTCTTTTTGATTTTCTTTTCATTTTCAGTGTTGACAAAACTGGCACTGACTTTGTCCCAGAGTGATTTTCTTTCCCTTAGCTTGTGAGTTCATTTTCTTGGATGACATATCCACGGATGGACAGAGGGGATGTCAGTACAACATCTCAGCAACGTTATTCTGGTCCAACCACTGCAGAAATGCTTTATTTTCTCCCTGCCTGCTTATTGGCATTCCCACCCTTGAGTCTCCTCAGAGCTCCCAGTGCTCTAACACACAGCAAATCCATCACCTGCTGTGTCAGCAAAGTCTCATGACCACATCCCCTCCGTCACAAGCAGCCTCCTTAGTCCTATGCTTGAGAAAAGGCTTCAAAACTTCTCTTCCTTTTCTAACCAACAACAGGAAGTATTCATCACTGAAACAGTCTATTCTGCTGCTCTAGCTTGCTCTCAGTGGGGTAGTAAACCCTACTACTGGTTTACACAGACGTATCAAGTGAGGTTGCTAAGTCATGCAGATCACAAAAAATTACAAGACAGTCCTCTCCATTTCTCTGTTATCTTCCCAGTCCTACTGTGCAACATCCCCATGGCCTGTCTCGCCATGTAATTTCACTGATATTCATCTCTAGATTTTACTTTTCTTGTCATTTAGACCATATTAAGGTGTCCCCATCATTCATCTTTTTGTATATCAGCTAAAGTTTACTCCCTTCTTCATAGCTCTTTATCCTTAAATTCACATTCCTTCTTGTGTCTTTAAAACCAAAAATTACCATCCAGCTGTGCAAAGGATCTTGGGGCAGCAACAAGGAAAATAAAGCTGCAACATCTAATAATACTGGTTTGGAAATTAGGGTGTTTCCAAATGTCATTCACACTCTTCCTGGTGCCTCCTTATTCATTTTCTCTAGAAATCCCAAAATACAGGTGCAAATGTTGAAAACATAAATTATGGAAAAAAATTATCCAACTTTAAATGCATGCCAGCATTTCAAAGCAAAGGTTATGTAGTTTGCATGGTGCCTGGCAGGCCAGCATCCTACTGCTCCCTTCAATTTTCCGTTATGAATTATCAGGCATGTAAGGATAAACACAGCTGAACTTAAGTTAATTCTTTCACTAAACTGTGGGCCAGCTATTGATAATTTTGATTTTGAGAGCCTTTCATTGATTTTAGATTTTGCTACTGGTACAGTTTATTTAAAGGAAAGCAAACACAACTCCCATTTCATAATTTGCTTTATTTCTGCAAACACAACCTTTGTTTTCCCTGCCACTGCATGTTGTTGTCACATGTCTTGTCTGTAGGTGTCTCTGAGGTTTTGGATCTGTGCTAAAGACGGGATGAGGCTCTATGACATCCCCGCCCATTCATTCAAGCTCATATTGGCTTCCCTTTCCACTGCCAAAATTTCACAGATAATTAATCCTCCCAAGGTACCAAAACAGGTAGCCAGCAGCTTAAGGATGTCTTGGCTTCCTGATTTGTCCTGCTGATAATGGAAGAATTGCAGGAGTTCAACATTTGTCACTTCTACTTCCATGTGTAACAGAGGTGAAAGAAATGGGGAACTTCACCCCAGCTGCCTACTAAAATCCAGCTGTAGAAGAGCTATGCTTCTATTATTCAGCTAAGTCTAGGTCATGTATAAAAATGCCAATTCACCAAATTAGTGGTTAAAATTTGACAGGGATTGACAAAAAAAAAAAAATGCTGCCCTCTGTTTTCTTATTTTAAGCTCCCCATTGATTCCTTCAAATAATGTCAGGGACAGTCTCATTAAAATTTTTCCATTCTGTTTGAGAAGAGGGTGTAAAACAAATTCCTCAGCTTGTAAAGAGATTACATGAAAGTCAATATTTTCTCTTTGGTCAGGTGGGTCAGTTTTGGAATCAGTCGTTTGCTTTTATAAGTGAAAGCCTTTAGAGGAATTTCTACCCCACCCAGCCAGCTAGCACAGCTTTGTTTAATGTTTCAAACCCTGCCTGGCTGCAGCAGATAATATCCATATTTATTGATACAGAGCTCTTCTGGGAATGCGACCGTAAGTTCTTTGTGCTGCACAATCTCACCCCGGTCATGTGCTGCAGGAAGCAGCTGACTGGCCTTTCCCTCCCACCACATCCTTTGGTATGAAGATGGTATCTCTCTGCAACCACCGCCTACAGAAAAGATGCCACAAGCAAACAGGTGTTTGCAGCAGGCAGGAAGGAAGGGAGAAAAATAAATAAACCTGAGTCTGCAAGAGAGGAAGAACCCTGTGTGACACACTGTGCTCACTTTCTAATATCTTCCATGGTGAATTTTATCCCAGCCCTACAACCAGCAAATCCCGCCTAGCTCAGATCCAGCAAAACGGCTTTTGACTGCTTTACAGAGCAGGACTAGAAAGTTATGTTTAAAACAAATAATAACAAAACAAAGGGAGAGTCATTTAACAAAGTAAAGTTTGCCAGCAAGTTTTCCCGTGGATAAGTATACTAGTGTTTGCTCGCTTTGCAAAATTAGCCAAAGGTCTACAAGTCATGTTGGCTTTTTCCCAAATTGCAGACAAACCCTTCAGTGCACCAAAGACTTCAGTGGCTGCTGCAGTATCACACCCTTCTGCTTATGTCCTTTAATGTTTATGTAACCTTAAGTCTAGAGCCAATGAAAAAGGGTTTATATTTTTTCTAAAAATGTCAGCCCATGTTTAAAAACAAAACAAAAAAGCCCAGCCCTTCCCCACACAGAGACCAATTCAAAAACTTCTAAAATGAAGATCTTTAAAACCTGTATCTTGTTTTGGCATGTTAAAAATATTTAAAATTCCAAGATTTCTGTTTGAACTGACTTCCCGTTGTGGTACTTACACTAGTACCATATTTTAAATTACACACATGGTATCATTGACTTTGATACTTTTGCTTCAAAACCTACCCAAATGCTCATACATGTTTAGCTACTGTCCAAACAGAGGGGCATCTACATGTTGTAAGAGAAGAAGGGTAAGAACGGTTTTTAAAAACAAAACAAAAAAGCTCAGATGTATTTCCCTTTTTTCCCCCATCTTACAAGTAAAATAACTTTCAAATTATACTTATTTGTTCATGCAAAACTAGCCAGATCTACTTTGATTTACCATTCGAATTCACACAGTTGAAACCAATTAGAGCTAATTAAAGAAACCTGCCATGCAAAGGTTTAAATGAGAGCATCCAGCTGGGGAAGAAGGTGAAAAAAAGCATATATAGTCTCCGCTAAAAGTGCCATTTTTATATATGGCCTTGGAGTTAAATAAATTTGGGCTTTAAATTCAATGCAAACAAACCAAGTAGTCCTGAAGCAGTGAAATCCCCCAGAGGACATCACTGCCTATTTCCAAGCACAAACTTTAATCACAGAATCACCACCTGCTTGTTTAAGTTCCCCCTAATGCTTAAACACTTCCCTTCTGTCCTTGCCATAAGCAAAGGCTCTGCTGCTTCAGCACCAATCGCAGTTCCTGCGAATGAGCACATCTCCAACTGGCAAGCAGTGAAGTACAAGGAGATCCCCACAGCACAACGAACCAGAGACGGTTATACACAAACTACATTGGTTAATTCCCAGCAGAAGAAACAACTGTGAACAGGTCACATTTGAGATACAGAGCAGGACATTGTGATTTCTGTATGACTGCCTGGTATTCCAGTTCACAAACTCTTGTCAGTGTACTTCTGAGTAAGCTTCCTGTAGCAAAGCTCTTTCACTCCTGACGAATTGGGGAAAATCCTTGTGCTTGGCAAGTCTGCATGGGCAATAGCTGTGTCCTGTTAGCCATTCTCTCTCAAGGTTAATTCTGCTACTGAATTTCTCTAGCAAACTGAATAATACTTGTTGGTCATTGTCGCATAAGAAATGGCATTTCTGACTTTGTTTCAGGTTCCCAGGATGAATGAAAGGCAGGGACAGAAACTAGAAAAAGTATTTTAAAGAACAGGAAAGAAAATATGCACGTAATATATGCCACAAACCCAGCTATGTCAGCATTCAAACTGCCTTAAGTTCTGATTAACTCTTGGACAAGGTGCTTCAAAATAAAAGGAGGAAGTTGATGTTTCAAGCCATTATCTTCGCTTTTTCATGAGACATCAGTATTTCAAAAGTAAGAAAATTAAGTTGGGTTCTCCAACCAAAAAAAGCTGAATTTGCCAAAGGGGTACAAAACTTCATTTTGGCAACAAGTAGTGACATGTTTCTCCCATTTATATAACAAGATTTGTGTGCACCTTCAACTACCAGCTTTCTAAGTTAATTTCTCCTGGTTAAAATATTTTTCAGTTCTATTTTTCCTGTTCTCCAAGGAATACCCATACAACTCGTACTTCTATTTACAGTCAGAGGCAGTAGCAGGATATAAGAACTAAGTCTGTGTGCAGAATCACTAACTGGGCAGCTATGGGGTTTGGTTGGGTTTTTTGTGTTGATTTTTTTCACCATTTGTCTAAACAAACTACTTCTTTTGTATACATATATACGTCAACCTTTTACGCCCTGACATGCAACTGGGGTGTTGTAAGGCGAGATAGAAATCAGTGTGTGAGATCTGTCAAACTCCCTCAAATCTCCCCCCTCTATCTCCTCTCGAGGCCTGCAGCCCACAGCTGAAGGTGTCAGGGCACTGGGAAGAGGTTGCAGCGCTGGCCTGGAGCTGGAGGTGTGCTGCTTGAGAGGCTTCCATCTCATGACAAGCCACAATTTGCTTTTGCATGATGGCCCTAGTCCTTCTATATTACTTGTGATACATATATATATACACATACATATATATATGTATTCCCTTTCTGCAGCCCAACATAATGAGCCTGTACTGTGCAGTGTTACTCAGCAAAAAAGTGCCCTGTGAGAGGAGAGGAAAAAAAACCAAACCAGTTGTGTTCTAAAAGTATGGTAACATATCATTCCTTTTGAAGCTTGAAGAGTCAGTCTGGGTTTGTTGCATACATTTGTATTTTCTCAAGGCTCAGCACTCTTGCAGTGCTGGCTGCCCTGCTCTGCTGTACCAGCCTCCCTGTAGCACAGAAAGTCGCTCCACGGGCTTTACAGGGAAACACACTCCTCAGCTTTTTCTTCGTGGTAAATGCCTGATCTAATAATTTTGGGGTTGGATTTCTGAACCTATGTTGTAGAAAGTCCTACTTTCTTTTCTTCAAATACTGATGTGCAGGCAGTTCTTGTACTCAAACATAGGGTTAAAACTCCTGAGAAGAAACCTAAATGCAAGATACAGTGTACAGCTATGGGGAAAATATTCTAGGTACAAGCAGTCTTTTCAATGTATCAGGAGAAAACCAAGAGCAGACTGATTGGGAAGGTTCTAACCTTACTCAAACTACAAATGAGACTCATTTGTTAGCAGGAAAGAATACTCAGAGTGCTGGCAGGCCTGCAAATGGCCCCTTCCAGATTTAAAATTAACAGATACACGTTAGAGAGGGTCACAGCTGGAGGGGAGGAGAACCCTCTAGCACAGAGATCTATTTATTAGTACACCCTGGCTGGGTTTCTGGAGAGTAGCATCAACATGTCATTTTATTAGAGTTCTTCATTTCTTGAAGGAGATGTCACATTATTTGAGTTTTACTCAGAAAAGCTAACAAACCCCATATGCTCCATTTTATTACTGAGTACAGTTCCCTCTGAATAAACTATTTCTAGCGCAAACAGCAATACAAATCAGTCACGTCTAGTGACTTGTGGGTATTGTGGTAGATGTCTAATAACCAGTGTCATAATCAGATCTGTATTTTATTTGCTGTGCTAAAATTCAGAGAGATAAAGGACCTGCTTCAAGGTAAAAATCATTCAAATCAACGTACAAATGATCTAGTGCAACAGTTTGGTATATAACCTCATAATCACTTTATAACAGTCCCTAAAACTTGATGTAAGCTACTGACTTTGGACTAGTAAGGTTTGTATTCTAGAGATTGATTCAGTCAGACATGGAAAAAAATGAGGAAGGGATTTTTTTTTCCCCAAAAATAAATACTAAAGAGAGAAAAAGACGTTAAAGGTAATATGAAATTAGAAATTCTGTCACTGAGACATGAATATGATGGGGAAAGAAAAGAATAATTGGAGAAGTTCAGAAAAGATTCAGCATCACATACCAAAAAGTTGGTGTAGTGTAACACACACAGCTGACGTGGTCTTCGGTTATTTGAGAGCTCTACATGTCTTTGTTTGCTACAGTGTCTCCATTAGAATGAGCATTTATCATATCTAGAAAAGTTTACTTTAGTTTTCTCTTGCACCATGACTGCAGATAACGCTTATGTGGTTTTTGGACTCCTACAGATAACAACTTTCTTTTGGTTGCCAAACAAACCCAAGCGATCCTTTACAAGTCACCAAGCAAAAAAGTCACATAACTTTGGGAGGCTTTTGGGGTGGATAACCATGGGGTATGGCTTGAACTAGGATAGGATTCTATTCTGGCTCTGCCACGCCAGACTTAAGGTAGTACTGGCGTGAATCATCCAATTTAACAAAGGTACAGTTTTAGGAATAATTTGGTTAGTTCAACTCAGTAATATTAGAATCTAAAAGAAAAATGTGTGCCTCCTTAACAAATAGAGGGAAGCTTGGTTTGCTTCTGGATGGAAGCCTGCTATAGAAACACTAGTTATTTTTGGAGGAAAATATCGTGAAAATTGTATGCCAATTTCTCCGAGAGAAAAATGAAACAGCCTAAAACCTATCTGAAACCTTCCTATAATTGCACTTCAGCCTTTGAACGTGCTTTCTATAAATAACCACTACAAAACATGCCGGTCTATTCCAAAATATGATTTGTTGTGAAAGACTCCACTATATTGTAGGGCTTATGTTATAAACCAAAATGTCCTCTGATCCTCAGCATTGAGCTAGCGAGTTTTGATTTACATAAGGTTTGGTTTGGGGGCTTTATTTAGCTCTGTAGTTGTTGTCTAGGAATGAAGTGTGTCGTGACGAGGGGCTCCACCTCGGAACGGGGAGACATTTATCTCCTGAACAGGCTTTGGTGGCATGAGCAAGCCTGACAGGAGTTTCTGGCCTTAAATAAACGAGGGTTAACACGCATCTCGGCCTCCCAAGGTACCTCGATAGAAGGTACGAAATGCCCCGTTGTTGCCGGCGGAGCCTCTCGGCAGGCGGCTGCAAAGGCGGCAGCTCAGCCCCGGCCTCGCGAGCTCGGCTGCCCGGAGCAGCCCCGGCTCGCCGGTGTGGCCCGGCCCGGCCTCCCTCGGCCGGGACACGGCCAGCGGCCGCGCTCCCCC